>VNJZ01010742.1:0-45201 GCA_008042795.1 Drosophila asahinai
CTTTCTATAGCAGGTAGTATATATGCGGGAACCACTGGAATCGGACCGCTATATCTTATAGCTGCCATAGGAATGATAGGGCCAAAATGTTATATTTTCGCTATTTTTAAATTGGGCTCAAATTCAAAAAATATCACCCTTTAAATAAATTATAATTATTATACGCGGTACCCATAGGGCACAAGGGTATTATAAGTTTGTGCCAATCGAGAATGTATGTAACAGGCAGAAGGAGGCATCTCCGACCCCATAAAGTATATATTCTTGATCAGCATCACCAGACGAGTCGATCTAGCCATGTCCATCTGTCCGTCCCTCTGTCCGTGTGAAACAACAGATCTCAGAGACTATAAGAGCTAGAGCTACAACATTTGGTGAAAACAATAGAATCTGTTCCACGCAGATCAAGTTTGTTTTCAAATTTGGCCACGCCCACTTCCGCCCACGAAAAGCGTAAAAAACTTTATATAAGCTTTGCGGAAGTTTTCTGAAATTTTGAGTAAAATCAGATGGTAAACATGGAAGTTATTAGACAATAGAATTTCTCTGTATGATTCTTCTTCTTCTGGGCGGACACAAAGACATTAGCGAAAAAAAGTGCAGCGTGCTTTCGGGAACAGTATTAAATCGTAATGCAGCTGCGTACAGCTACAGAATTTGTCTTTTTTGAACGTTGCTCAACATGTTTCTAGCATCATTTTATTTCTTTGAATGTTGGTCAACATGTTTTAGCAATATTTGTCTTCATTTGTCAACATTTTGTTTTTTCCATATCCGTGTGCTATTTAATTTCACGCACAATGCTTTGAGTACCGGGTATCTCACAGTCGGCCACACACTACTGTAGTTTTATCGCTTGTATTCAATGTATTTTTATAAATTTTGAGATATACCTGGTTTTTACGGTTTTAGAACTACGGTTTTAATTTAATTTTCATATATCTGCAATAGAAGTGATCGGTTGATTTATACGAAAATTTAAAATGTGTAGGTAAATGTTACAAAAATGTAAAAACTTAAATATATTTTCTATTCTACCAAAATGGATCGACTTTCTATGATCCAATTGCAGACTGCAAGGGTACACAAAAAAAAAAAAAAATCCGATCGTTCCTTTTGCCCTTCTTAGTATGCTGACCTTTATACTAACAACAAAAGAATTTAGACTATTCCTGAAAGTTTCAACCCGATACCTTAATCAAAAGACTAGTTTGCGTAGCAACGAATAGACGGACAGACGGACCTGGTTAGATCAATTCGTCTGGTAATCCTGATCAAGAATATTCTTTCACTGCGTTGCAAGCCTCTGGTCAAAATTATAATACCCTGCAAGAATATAAAAAATAATTTTGAAAATGTTCCGTATTTAATGCGTTTCCATTTGGTAAAAATTCTGAATTTAAAGCCAGAGCTTCATTTTAAAGCATCCAAGAAGAGACAGCAACCGCAACGGAGGCGACAGATAAAGCGGCCCTCAAATCCTGTTAACGAGACAGCGAAGGGCATAAACACGCCAGCCCCGCACACACAAACTCCAACCCACACACCAACATGCACACAGCGCGCATACCCACAACGCACATCCGTCACAGCACAGACACAAACCCACCGCAGGCGCTAACTAGCGTGGACACAAACACGAAGGACAACAATAACAACAGCGGGAATAGTTTAAGCTGGCTGAAGCGTGCGGGACAAAAAAGGGTCTAAAAACTGAAGAGTTTATAAAATTAACATCGTCATGACGTTCAAGCAGACGCCGGCAGTGCACTCGCACTCGCACTCGTAGTTCACGTCTCGGTTCCCAGTCCATGTTCTCTATCTGGAATATCCTTTGAGCCCGTTGTTGTTGCTGCCGCTTCGAATTTGCATGGAGCTTGTCTGATTTACGGGAGGGCGCGTGTCTGTCTCTGAGCGAGTGTTTACGTCTCGTGTCGTGTTGGCATTTGTCGTTACAAACTTAATTAATGCTGCGCTATTCTGGGGAAGGGGCGGCTGCTCCACTCGGTGCAGAGCTCTTGACTTTTGCCGAGCCAGGCAAAAATGTGTAACCAGGACACGCTGTCAGCTTCAGCTGACGCTTGGTTTTTCGGCTACCGGCTCCTACTCCAGAAGACACTCCTCCCATGACAGATGACGGTGCCTCGCAGATTAATCGGGGGCAGACTCACAATGGAAATATAATTTTAGAGCATTTGCAATCGTTATTGGAGATTTCATCAAAGTCATAGCCTGGCAACGCCACAATCCTTTGGCACCACCCTCCACAGCTTTCCTTGCGGGAATTCACCTTTATGGCCGTCATTTCAGTACGGGTATGACAGTTAGCTGTTATTGTTTACAGGACTCTCGGCAGGAGTCTTGATTGTTTACCTGTGCCGTGTCGAGCTCTTCTCCACTTGTTTGCTGTTTGACTTAATTTAATGAAAATGTTGCAACCTGCAATTTACAAAACTAGCGCCAAGAAAACTTGAGATTGTTTACAGGCTCCTCCTTCTTGGCCCACTACAGCGTCTTCGGGTCTTCTTCAACTGCTTCTGGGATGCGGGTTTAGTTCTTGGTAAACATCAGAATGGTTCCATCTTTTTGCTGGGAGGGAAAGTCAAATAAACGAATGCAAAAGGTTTTTAACTGACTCAAGTAGACGCAGAAGTAAAAATGTGCTCAGGTGGCGAAAAACGATGATGATGGCGTATTTGCCGATGGGCTGGCAAAGAAGTTTTCCCCTCTTACGGTGATTGCATCGGTAAACTATAGAAAAGCATAGCAATTCATAAGTCATCCATAAAGCTGATCATTCCACTCCCTTCGTTTTTCAGATATCCACGGGCTTTGCTGTGTTGATCTCGGTCTAATTCCTCTCATCTATGCGCAACTAAGTTGGAATGATGAGTTATCAAAAAGGTAAGTCGCCAATCAGAGGATGCATTCATTACCTTCCTGCCCGTGACACATGCCTAATGGCCGACCATCCATCCATTAGTAAGGGTACAATCAAGGGAACCACTAAGCAAATCCACATTCTGGGATTTCATTCGCAGGTCCATAAATTTGTAAGCATGAGGAGTACATTTCTATGCCACATTACGTACGATTTTTTATGGGATTGCGGCAAATCACTGCCACAATAGAATTTACAGAAAATCAGCTAGAAAGCAAATTTACGCGGGTCATTCTTAAACAATTTGCTCGCCGAGGACAACAAAAGATAAGAATGCGTTCGAGCATTAAAAAGGATCCAAGCGATACACAAATACACAGTAGCAAATGTTGCAGTTGAAGCTGGGGGAGAGTGGCTACGAGCCGACTCCTCCAACACAATCGCATAAAGGACAGTGCTGTGTCCTTTTGGGGGTTGGCCATGGCCAGTCTGCCAACTAATGAGCTTCAATGAATCGACATGAATTGGTGGCCCTATTGAGTTGTATGAAGCTGCGGCGGGTTTGCCTGGGTGTGAGACTCTCCAGCTAGTTTCAAAATTAATTGCCACCAGTTTTTGTGTTGGCCTGGGAAAAGCGTTGTGCGCTCAGTGGCTTAGGCTTGGCATGGCCGGGTAACTTTTGCTATAGTCGATGTTGCGCCGTTCAATTAACTTGTGCGACAATCCAATCAAAAGTGTATTAAAGGCCCGTTTACAGACCCATCGCCATTCCCGGCCCGGATGCGGCCACCAGGCCATTTTGCAGAGCCTGCCGCTGTCGATAACACCCATTACATAAATGTTTTAATGGCATCAGTTTGGGAAGTGGCGGAAAGGCAGGCGTCTGAGCTGTCGTTCTGCCTATTGCCATGCAAAGAACCAAACTGCCCCGATCGGCTAACCAAATGCGACTTAATGGTGCCCACTGAAACAGCTGCAGCTCAATGGCCCACTAGCAAAATATGCTCGCTAAAGGGAGTTTCCAATTAAGGTATAAATTTGCATTATTACGCATAGCACTTGTGTGGAAAATGGGCCACAGTGATGATTGCAGCCGGAGCGCCAAAAGAAGTTATTATCCAGGGAACTATTCAAGCAGCTGATAGTGCTGTGATTACTCCCTATCTCCCAACCAACTAGAGTAGTCGTCCGACCTGGCCCGTTCCGACATATATACCAATGGAAATTAAAAAATAGACCAAAAATTTAGAGACTAGTTTGCGTATAAACGGAGACAGACGGACAGCTAGATCGACTCGGCTGAGAGATACAGCTTCTTTTAGGCTGTGTTCGTGCGGCATTTCGAATCAGACCATGCTGGTATATTTCGCTCAAAAATTATTTAAGCTTCGTTATGTTTGAATATATGCACCTTAAGGTATTTTGCTGTCGACTCAAAAAAATAAAATAGATATCGGAAAGCTACAGTCGAGTGTGACCGACTGTTAGATACCCGGTACCCATATCACTTTTGGTGATTGAATAGCACATGAATTGGGAAATTGGAAAATGTTGACAAATGAAGGCAAATGTTGCTAGGAACATGTTGGGCAACACTCATTTATGCTGTCAACGCAGAAGAAGAAGAGCGATACACAAAAACCTTATGGTTTATTAACTTCCATATTTATCATTCGAATTTACTCAAATATTCAGAAAACGTCCGCACAGTCCTATTTATGTATTTACTTTAAATCGAATATTATGACTAGAGCTTATATAAAGTCTTTTATTATTGTCGGGGGCAAAGGTGGGCGAGGCCTAATTTCAAAACAAACTTGAGCTGCGTGCAACGGATTAGAATGCTGTAACCAAATTTGGTGGCTCTAGCTCTTATAATCCCTGAGATCTGTTTACCAACACGGACAGACGGACATGACTAAATCGACTCGGCTGGTTATGCTGATCAAGCATATATATATATAGTTTATGGGGTCGGAGATGGCTCTTCTGTCTGTTACATACATTCACTGTTGGCACTAACTTATAATAATCATGTAACCTATAGGAACCGGGTATAAAAATAAGAAATGAAAAAGAAAAAAAATATTACCCTTGTACCCTTTGGCTGCCGGGTATCAAAACACAAAAAAAAAAAAAAAAAAAAAAAAAAAACTATTCATCAAGTAGGATTTTAACTCCAGTTTACGATCCCGACTCGAAGATTCTACGATCTTCACCAAAGCTACAAGCGAAAGCGGTCTCAATAGCCCTAAAAAATACCAAGTCATGTGGGTCTCCATGGAGATATGGATATCAGAACCCACAGTAGAACGACTTTTTTGAGCTCACGGAATATCTTTGTAATATATAGTCTTTGGTACGTACGTAAGTACAGTTATCTTGTTGTATGCCCTAATATCAAAAAGAGTACATGTTTTTGATTTCACGAAATTAGGGAGCTTCAGCTCTTATAGTCAGACATTTATGTGTTCATCCGGACAGTCGAATATGGATAATTCGAATCGATAGGTAAAACTGCCTAGCGCTAGGAGATGGTATCAGGCAATCAGAATTTTTTGTACATGTTTGTGTCGAATAAAACACGTGCCAGGCTGCCCCGAACACGAACTACATAAATAAAAGAAAGCGAACGACAAGGCCTCCGTCCCATTCCTTTGCCGCACATACGACTGAATCTGGGCGAAAACTTTTCCAATTTTCCCCTTTTTATCGTAAATTACGCACAATTCAATATTTGGCCTTTTTACTGGCTGTTTTGTCTCTGCGCCGTCTGCCCTTTTTCTGCCTGACTTGATACGGGGAGTTCAAGGGTGGATGACTGGAGGGTAGGGCTTCCCGAATTTCTTTTTTCTTTGTCTTTGCTATTTTGCTATTTTTTGTGTGTCTCCTTATCGTAAATAACAAATCTCATACGTGCGTGGGCTTCACATGAAAAACAGCTGAGTTTAGCCCCCCCCGCACTCATTTGCTTTATGAATAAAGCAAAAGTTAGGCTTACTTCTGTCCCAGAACGGGTCAATTTACCTAATCGAAATTGCCTAAGGCTCAGAAGTGTAATGATTGTTTTTCTATGCGGGGTAATTTATTTAGCATTTATTTGCAAAGTTGTTTCGAACATTGGAGGAATAAATCGATTTTGGAAAAAGCGTTTTCTATTATGTATGAATGTGTAGTAGGTCCAAGTAAAATCTTTACTATAACGTTTTCAATTAATAGTAACCATTTATTTGTTGTATAAAGAAAATTGTTACCTAGATTATCGGAAAAATGGGACATAAAAGAAAAATTCGAAGACCCTACAGCTCGCTCAGCCTTGCCAAGCTATAATAAGACAGGATCAGCAAAATAACATAATCCCGGTGTCCCAATCTTTGTGATTAGATTAGCAGGATATATAGTTCCTTGGAATAAACCATGTTGTATACGAAATCTGGCAACGCTTTTTCTCGGTCTGCTCGGTGATGGCAGAACCCCTCTTCTCGTAGAGCTTCCTTCTTTTTGGAAAAAAGCCACAGAGCAGGGCAGGCCAGGCCCAGGCCCAGACAGAGACAAATAGGCCGTCGGTGCGCGCTGCTGCTCCCAGCCGAATCGTATGCAACGGGTTTTGTGTCAAAATTTTTATGCCGTGCATGGCACGCAAACGTGTGCAAAAAAAGAAAAGCAGTGGAGAGGAGTGAATAGTCAAACGTAGAGCCGAAACTACGGAGGAACAACAATGACAGGGGTAGTAAATTGAACCGAAGACACGGAATTGGTTGGCCAAGTGGTGGGGGAAGCGAAGCTTGCAGTAGACGACCAAACTGATTCAATTAAATCAGTCCAATTGAAGCGACTGGCGAAATGTGTGGGGAATGTGTGCCCAGAATATTTAAGCTGCCACAAAGGCCATCCAGGAGGCGACGCACTTACTGCAGGCTCAGTACGAAGTGCGAGTCCCTGTTTAAATTACGGCTTAAAGCCAGTCCCAGATAAAGGCGCCGCCCCAACTCAGTGGTTCCAGTCGGACGAAACTTCATCATTATCGCGGGGCGACTCTGGCAGCCAAATGTTGCCCGCCGAAAAAGTTGTCGCATCGCATTTTATACAAATAACTGAGCATTTTGTTTGCGCCACACTTGCGCACATATTTTTTAATGTAACGACACTTTTTGCCGTATGTTCGCAGCGGAATCAGCGAACCAAGCGGCCAACAACAGGGGCAGGCATTTGAGCCGCGACCGGTCTGGTCCTGGATCCCGTGACTTTTGTCGCGTATCGTATTAATATCTCAATTTATAGCAATTTATAAAAATATGAAAAACGCTCAAATGGGTGGAAATTTCTGTGGCATTGTGAGGGCCACCCGGAAATAAAATTTAAATGTACCTTTTTTGTAGTCGATTTCCCCGGCCCCCACATTCTACATCCGCCTTCATTTGCATGGCCGCCAGTTGCGCCTAACGAAGCCCCCGGGGGAACGAGACTGGAAGCTTCGGTTCTGCCCGTTTAAATGAGGATTGTGCCGGACCGACTTTAAAGGAGATTCCCGGGCGAGTCCTTGTAGAACCCAACTGGGACCGAATTTCGCCCGCTCCGTTTTTCGCTCCCATTGTGCGCCGTCTCCGGAAGGGAAAACTTTTGGCACCCAGGCTCTGGACTCTGTGTGAAAATCACTCAAAATTGTGTTTAACTAAGCGTAAAAATTATAAGCAAATTAATTTGCACAAATCACAACAACAACAGCACCTCCGAATACGGCACCAACAATAGTGGCCAGGCTTGCAGCCGAAAAGTTTTATGAAACAATCAGGCGAAGGCAGCTCTGCGTGGGTCTGGGCGGAGTATGGTCCCAGGCCCGGGTCTGGGTCTGGTTCCATTGGATCCGTTGGAATCATGCAGATCCCGTCCCAAGCCCGGCCCAAAGCAACTGACGCGGCAGCAAAGGCAACCAAATGAAACGCTGGGGCGGAAGGGTGTAAGGGCCGCTTGCGAGTGGGAATAACCGACAATTTATCTGCATAAAAGCGCAGTGTGCAACTTTGACGTGGGTGTCTGTCTTGATGGGGATTGATGGGCGTGGGCTCGGAAAAACTTTGCTGCTTCGGCTGTGGGATACATAGCTTCAGTCGGGCTATTCGGATAGCTAGAGATTTAAGATTGAACGGAACCGTTACGGGGAATTATTCAATCAAACTATGTTACTTTCAATTATTTCGTTAACTCAAGTAAGTCCAGTTGCAACTTTAATCAAAGCCTAGAAACAAATCATTTTTGAGGAAACCCTATTCAAACAGCCTTCATGAAAAACCATTGTCTTTATTAATTTGCATATAACAAAGAACACTGCCTGGAGATGATCCCATGTTGTTCACGAAGAGGGTCGATCGACTAAAAGGATGGCTTGAGCTGGGAGTTTCCTTTGCAATTGTTAATTGACTTCAATGGGACTTTATTCAGAGATAGCGACGAAGTTGTTTTTGTTGGTTTTCCATTTAGAAAAATCAACAATAAAGCGGTACGAGCTTGAGTCACATGTGGCCAGAGTTTCGGACGCCGGAGGCGCACGCAACGCCATCCGAACTTTCCCTTGACTTGGTAGCGGCCTCATTAGAGGATTCGGAGGAAGGTGCCAGAGGCGGAGGCGGAAGCTTCGCCCATTTGCATTTTGTAAATTGTTGCCAACACAGACCTGAAATATTTGACAGGGGAGGCGTGGCCCGGCCCCCAACCACTGTATTGTCTGCCAACCATTGTCTGCGTTTAATTATGGGTGTAAATAAATGTCTATCATTTTGGGTGGCGTGGTCCGGGGTTATCCCCCTTGAGTTATGTGTAGGGTTTTAATGAGCTATTGACATTGTCGGCTGGGCGGGTGACCGAGGAGAGTGGAATAGCAGAGAAAACATGTAGGAAAGCTGTCGAGTCTGACCGACTGTGAGATACCCGGTTCGCAAAGCATTGTGGGTGAAATTAAAGGCAAATGGACTTGGCTAATTCACTTTATCAAATTAAGCTCAAATTTATGAAAAATGTTGAAAAATTTAGGGAAATGGTGCTAATGTTGAACATGTTAAGCAACACCCATTGGTGCTCCCAACACAAATCAAGATGTTGCAGAAGTTCAGGAAGCACAGGAACATTATTGTTTATTAACTCCCGTGTTTTTAATTCGATTAAACATACAAATTATTAGAGCACATCCGCACCAATGTATTTATTTCGGGGACAAGTCATAACGCCTGACACCAAAAAAAGTGAAATAGCGCCCACTCCCAAAGTGTCAAAGGTTCCGTGGGCCTTTTGACACTTTAGAAGATTCGTACCGCCCCCAATTTCTTAAAACTTCTAAAGTGCATCAGCAATCAATGAGATTACCGATAAGAAACATAAAGCATTTTTAAAGTTTTCGGCACAATAATATGCTTTGTCAGTTTTTTACTGATCCTAAAACGACGTGCACTCGAAATGGAAGCTGGCGTTCCTTATGCATATAAAGTAGTTACTGGCTTTCGAGAAATTCGATGTTATTGATTCTCACAGCCCAGCTACAATAGTTTAAAGATTAAAGTATATAAAAACTACTTTGCGTTATAGCTTTAATGTAATAAACTGCAGTGTCTCAGTGCTCTGAATGCTACAAGACATTGGAGCAACGTAAAAATAATTATCTATTGTTCTTTTCATATTGCAGTCAAATAGTTAATAATCATTTAGCAGTTTATCAATAAGATTTAAATCATTTCTCTACATTTAATTTTAATACTTGAAAATCATAATAATTCAGATAAAAAAATCCTAAATAATAAAGCAATCTCAATATTTCTTGTAAATTATGCAAACAAACATATATTTTCAAAAAATTCTCTGAAAGAACAGCAAATAATAAAAAACTTAAGTTAGTTTCCATTCTGATGATATTTTTCTCCGAGTGCCACTGAGCGGAGTCCTCTTTGACAGTTCGTAAAGCTGTTAAACTAATCACGGCTTGGATATATGTTTCACAACCGGCTTGGGAATCGATTAATCTGCTTCTAAAACGGGCCTGCCGCCTGTCACCCCACCCACCAATTATCTGCCATACACTGGGGTGCACTCAGTTGGGGGCCGGGCCAACACCAACCCCCTCATTAACGCCCCAATAATTAAACTCAATTAATGGCCGAATGACCAGTCAACTGGCACAGCAAGAACACATCAAAGACAACGAGGAAATGCATCGACCTTTGGTTTCCCAGTTCTCCTCAAAGGGAACGGCTAGGAAAACATCTCTCTGGGGCCACCCGCTAACAACTTCATTTGTCTCTGTTAAGACGGATCCTGGCTTAGCAACCAAAACTCCTGACAAACTCCTTTTCACCCCAATATTTCGCAGAGAGCCCTTGAATGGCCGGGGAATCACACCAAACCACACGCTGTATTGTCCTTATCTTGACAGCAAACATTTACAAAAGAAAAACTCCGCGAGGCGGGGGACCCCAAACACGTCTTTATCGCAGCCAAACAACGCATTTTCCAATTTTCTTTTCGGGTTGCTTCCTCCACTGTCGTATTTGTTTTGGCTTTTAAATACTCAGGAGGTAGATTAATCATTGCCCTGACTCCATCTTTGCCCCTGCGCACGGCTCAGTTCTAACTCCGATTACCTGCTCGCTTCGGGAACAACTTCCTCCAAATCCAATTATAATTGCGCTTATCAAAAATAAGTTTTCGATACTTGTTGGCCTGACTTCTGTCGGAAAGAGCTCGGAAAGAGACGGTGTCTCTACCAATTTCGCCAATATGGCAATATAATCCACACAATCAGTTTAAGACATCGCCATTTATCTTTTGGCCAGCAGAGAGGAGGGTGACCTGTATTACTTTTCCCCCGACCTATGCTTACCAATCGGGGATTTCTTTCCTCGGCATCGCTGTCAATTACCTCAAGTTTAATTGAAGGTGAAATTGTGTCAGGGCGGAAGAGAAAAAGCTGATGTGGTCAACCGTTCCGGGGTACGAGTTTCGCACAAAGTTATCCCAATGAAACAGTATTTTACCTATGCCAGATCCGGGGGGTGGATTAATGATGGAAAAAGTAAGTAGCTTGGAACAAATGCAAGGACGTACTTTGAGCTTATAGTTATCAATGCATTGCTAGCCTTTTTCTAAAGCTGACAAATCCTTAATTTAAAAAAGATTTATATTTCAAGTTTAATCAAATTACACCAATGTATCTGCATTGATCGTATCTGTGGCATAAAGACGATACTTTTTGGGGTAAGAAATGTATTCTTTTGTAAGTTACAGGCCTTTGGCGAACTGTCTTTGCAGGGGTATTAAAAGTTAAGGTGGTCATTGAATTTAGTTACTGAAATTAGTGACTGCTTTCAGTTTGTTTGCATGCCAAATCTGCGTTTAGTCACCTTATTTTGGAATTCATATATTTTGATTGCGTTTTGTTGCTCTTCTTTCCAGATTTTAGCGACTTAATCAACAAATGTCAAATCAAGCATGCTAGAGATATTCATCTTTGAAAATATATCACCTATTTTGATTTTAAGTATTACTATTAAAATCTAGAGTCTGTAAGAATCCTTTTCATACACAGAAAGAATTACGGCATTCCAAATTTAAGAAGACGATTTCTCAAATATTGAGTACGGATGTGCCTAAAATTCTAAGTTGTATTATACTCTTATATTTCCTCACTTTGAATACAAAGCAAGTAAGAAAGCTACAGACAAGTATAATCGACTGTGATATACCCTGTACCCAAGCGTCTGTGTTAAATTAAAAGACAATTTAAAATTCAACGAATGAAAAGTTTTGGCACTTTGATATGTAGCTCAGAGGACCAAGTACGTGGTTTACGTTATTTTTTAAGTCCCTCAATCATTCCGATCCGATATTCCGTTCAAAAGATATTCAATTAACAAGATTTAACGGCCTTTCCGAATTGAGAACGTTTGTCCTGTTGTTTGTCTGTCTGTGTGTCTGTCTGTCAATTTGTTTGGTTTCGAGTCCTGGATCCACTTTTATTTTATATAACAGCTCGAGCTGAACAACTTTAGTTCTACCATTTTTTGGTTTTCCCGCTAGTTTGGCGGGAAAACAGCTGAAAAAGCTATATTTTCCGCGCGCATAACTTCTAATCGACTAAAGCTACAGAAATGTCGTTAGAAAGGTATTTTGAAATGCTAATAGTTTTTTCTTGACATTATTTATCTTAGTATAATATTTAAGAATTTATAATTAAATTTTTTTTTAATAATTTTTTTAAATTTTTTTGGAAAAATGGCTCTAACGATTTTGATAGTTACCCAAGGACATATAGCCCTTGAGATTGCTCAACTTTTGGTATATCTCACATATCTGGGAAAATTCACTTTTTTCGAGATTATTATACCTAACCTTTACATGCACTATGCATACATTTATGTAAAAATACATGTAGAGTCATATAGAGACGTGCACAATTGCAATAAAATTTAAAGCCATCAACTGAAACTTCAAATATTTTAAATTTGAAACAACGTTTTACTATGGCGGGAAAACACGAAAAAACCGATTTCTCGCTCCCATAATTTCTGCACGACTAAAGCAACAAATGTGCTATATATCGTTGAAAAGATATTTTGGTATGATAATTACATTGCCTTGACAAAATTTATTTAAATATTATATTTCAGAATTTAGAATAAAACAATTTTTTTTTTAGATTTTTTAATTTGTTTTTTTAAATGGCTCTTACAATTTTGATAGTCACTTCAGGCCTTATAGCCCTTGAGATTGCTGCTTACCTTTTGGTATACATATCACCGAAAATTCGCTTACTCATCAAAATTAATAGCACTGATCTCATTTAGCTAACTTCTTACATGGATTATTTTGTTAATTTTACCCATTTGAGTTTTAATAAAAACTTCTGATATCAATCAAAAACACCTCTTAACGAGGTACCGAATTTGTTTACGATATCCGGCGTTTAGCTAATATCAGGGGTCACAACTGTGTGTTATAAATTAAAAAAAATGTAACTTCCCTGTTTCTCGACGTATTTTTATAAATTTTGAGATATAGCTATTTTTAACGGTTTTAAAATTACGGTTTTAATTTCATTAAGATCGGACAACTATATCATATAGCTGCCATAGAAGCGATCGGTATATTTATATGAAAATGTAAAATGTTACATGTAAAATTTAAAATTTGCATCACATACAATTTTCGATATTTTTTCAACATTACCAAAATTTATCGATTTTCAATGATCCAATTGCAGACTGCAAGGGTATACAAACTTCGGTTTACCGAAGCTTTCTTTCTTGTTTTACCTCAAGTAACCTATTTTCTTGAGGCCTTTTTTTAAGAAAGCAAAAGTGGTGTCAAATACATATATGGAACCGGATTATTGGTTATACATTTACTAATATGCCTATAATATTACATAATGTAATATTTAAAACACCCTAATGGATGTTATTAATTCATTTAATATGTGTTACGGGTGTACATAGTCTTATTGTTAAAAGATAGTGAGCTTCGAAGAACTGATCAGTGGCACGGAGGACTGAAATTTGAAAAAAAAAAAATGGAGCAAATGAGATACCTGTAGCCATGGGGTATTCGTCAAAATAGTCAATTCTGGTTTTATTAATCCATCAATTGTACCTATGTATATAAAACAAACTGTCTGTTCCCCATCAGGTTATTTAGAAAACTGGGAGACTGTTTATTTTTAATATTTAGTGATATTTTAATGTCCACATTAAGAGACTTGGAATTTGCATTCGCATTCCTCGCATTCCGAGGAGCTCAATTCAGTGTAATTGAGCTTATTGATATGTTATGCCTTGCTGTCAAAAATCAACACGGCACAAATTCATTTTTTGCCGGACGTGGGACCCATGGAAGTCCTTTCTTAATTACATCCGCATTCTTTTTCAGTCAATGGGAGCCTGGCACTTTCCATTTCATTTAAGGACAAAATAATAAATTCTGCCTTAAAATTCATTTCATTAAACACTCCCGTGAGCTACCACCCCCGCACCAGGAGAAGGACAAAGGCGGCCCACAGCGAGAAAGTCTTTTGTTTATACTCGAGTTCCGGTCCCCCGCTCTACGGCCCTCTGCCCGTAGCCGAACTCGGGCAAATTAAGCAAGCTGACAATTTTCTCTCTCTAAACTGTTCAACAACTTAATGAGCCTGCATAACTTTGCGACAACAGCAGAGGGGTAATGGGAGGTAGAGAGGGAGCCACGACCCAGGATACAGAAGCCAGGAGCCGGAAAACCAAAAGCTAAGGACCTTCCCCCGGACTCGAGTGGGCGTCAGATAAAAAAACACGTTAACTTGGCCGGAGGCAGCTCGCTCGGCGAACGGTGGCAAAAGTCATTATTCACTGTACTAGCGACAATCTCACTCTCTGCTTCTCCCAGCCGGCAACGCCTGCTAAAAAATAATCAACTTTTACACGACTGTCAACCCACCCTGGCCTGCTCCACGGTGGCAAGTTCCTCGCAAAGTTTGGTGCCAGGCGTGGAGACAACATCCGTATTGCCTCGAGGCTTACGTTGCATATGGCGTAAAGCTATGTTCTGGCCGCGGCCTGGTCAGGCTCCCCTTACAAATGTCACATTAATGAAGTGATTTTGCTATGAGAGCATTTCAGTTTTTAGATTGCCCCTCACCCTGAATGCCGAGATGGAACCGTGTCACGATCGAAAGCTCCGAAGCAGGCAGAATCTATAAAAATGCGCAAAATGTTAACTTGTGTGTAAGCTATCTCCGATTATTTATAAGGCTAAGGTAGCACATCCTAGCTTTTTCGTGTCCCATTATTACATTATTGGTATGTTTTGTTGAGTAGAGCTAGACAATCGTACAACAAAATGTCAATCTTCAACAACGAAATATTTCGAGGTGTGATGTCAAGAACGGTTTTAAGAATAACAAAATAAAATGTTGCTTCTGACTCGGAGCAAATCCCAACAATGAATTATATCATGGCCTCAACAGTCAAATGTATGGATCTTCGTATCTATTACTGGGTTGATACTATGCAATGGATGTATTGAATACGTGAAATAGCTCTTTTTTATGCACACACACGAATTCATGAATTCATAAGGACAGATCAGATGCCAAACCTGTAAAATTAGTATAGTTCGCTATTTATCAAGAGAGTTAAGTTGGTTCAGTTGATCATGCCACACCATTTCATGTATCGAGGCCAAATTCATAGTCAACCTTCGTGTGTTTCCGAATACATAAAATTGTGTTTATGCATTCAAGATTTTACCGAATTCATCAATTCGGCCTAGCATAATCCCAGCATTCAACTAAAAAACTAATGACGCGATAATTCAAATGTTCCCGTGTCACGCTCCCATCTCATGGCTTAGCTCTCATTAACTTCCGCTTGAAGCTCGCATTCCCACCCGTTCACTGTTTGCTTCTTTATGCAAATGTTTTTCTTGTTATTATTGCGTGGCCGTGATTCCCGCTGTCGTTGTTGCTGTTTGTTGCTTTGGCTTTGGTTTTGGTTTTATGGGAAAACACGCAAAGCAAACAAAGTTCCCTCCGCGCGCTGTTTTCTTCCATGAGAGTTTTCCCTTCGGTCTGTTTGAACATATTTTAATTACGCGTCTTTGATTGGGAAGTATTTTGCGGCGCGCGTGTCTACATCCTACGACTTTGCCGCACAGCTGTCGTCATCGGAGATGCATTTTTTTGGCTACCCCAAATCGTTGGTATTGCGGAGGAGGTTTGATCGGGGGCGGGCTGAAAGGATGCGGAAATGTTCGTTTGGTGGGCATAAGAATATAAGATTTTATTTTTTCTAGTGCTTCCAGATGAAAATGCGCAGCGCAAGTAATGGTTGCCAGGGAATTAGCATTGCTGATTGCCCATCCTGGCCAGAAATCGGGGCTCCAGAGTGGCATAGTGGTCACAACAACCTAATGCATAAATTGTGCGGAGCTTTGCCATTCATATTAGGTAATAAAAACCAGCTCAGGCAAGCCTTCACGCCCACACACACTCAAGAAAATAGGTCTGGATAACAATCGCATAAAAATGTGATACAGCTTCGCAAGGAATCGAATCTCATATTTCGCCAACTGCTGGCGGACGAAGACCCCGGCAACATGTTGACTTGACATTCTGAAGTTTCCAGCCAATTGACACCCCTTTCCAGTTCCGCAGAGCAACCCTCCCTGTCGAACTGGGTCTCCTGCTTCAAGAGGGTAATTTCAATAAATCGGGTATGGCCACCCCCAACGGCGCGGAGAATATTTCTTTTTGCATAACACACAAAACTTGATTACATTTTCTCCACTGCTCGAATGATGGCAGTCCGCTTTGGGGGGAGTAGGGTGGGCAATGTTGCGCCAAATTCAAACTCCAATCAATAAATCGACGGGCGAGAGTCATCAGCATAAATTTCGCAGCGCCAAACAATTAACAATTGACCTGCAATCATCATTAACAATGGGCCATAATCCACTCAGCGCATGGCAAATTGCCTTGTTTAAATTGTAAATATAAATTTGGATGGCATTAAATGCTATTAAGCCCGCAAATTTATTGTTGTGGCCAGTGACGAACCCTTTGGCCGTCGAATTCGCTGCTATCCCAGCTTCTGCTTCCGATAATTGTGTGTGCTTAATTAAATTTTCATGCAGGTGCCATAAATGATTTTCACCCCGACGTCTAATTAGATTTACATTTTTACGACCACCTGCATTCACTCCACTGCGGATCCTCTTAATTATTTTGCCTAAGGACATCATCATGTCAAAATCAAATATGCAGTGGGAAATGCAAGCAGCTAAATACTTTAATTCACTTCAACGGAATGTCAATACGTAAAGAGGAGAGGTCCTTAGTCTGGGCCCTCCCAGGAGTGAACATGGCCAGGAGTAGGAAGCTTCTTAGCGCTGTCACCGTCTGTTTCCTGATCCTTCTCATCGCAATCCACTTTTTCTTTGGGCTCGGCATCTTTGGCAGCCCCCGCTGCCTTCTCCTTGGCGCCCTGCTTTTGCTTGTGATCCTGCATCAAGTCGACGAGCGGCTTTAACTGACCCCGAGGATCCCTCATATAGTAGTAGTTGGCGAACAGATTCTGAGCCGGGCCCTGCGGAATATCGGGCGCCGGCTGAGTGAGCGGAGAGATAGTGTCTGCAAAGCGGTGGGCTGTCTTGTGGGTGCGGCCCAGGAAGAAGTCCCGGACGCGGTTTAGGAATCCGGCCACGTCGCGATGCTGGAGCTTGGGCGGCATTTCCGGTTTTTTGTGTGTAGCCCGATGGAGTACTTTGAATTTTAGACACAGGGCCTGAGTGATTACAATGTCGACTGACACTTAACTGCCCCTAGTTTCCACACGGTTTGGCGCAACAGTTGCCGCGCCGGATGACTCAATTCAATAAGCGTCAATCACTGCACGCGCTCAGCTGTCAATCAGCTTGGCAACGAAATCTGCCATCGATGAATTTCAATTATAGCCGCAGAAAAGAAGCAAAGGGAGCTGGGGAACCACTGACAACTTGACCAGAAATGTAGCAATCCTCAATACCCAAGTAGACAGTGCAAAAATCGACTTTGGAATTAAGAAAAACACTTCAATATCCTTTGCCGACGAGGGCGGCGATCCCAGATCGACCTCCCCCAAACGATTCAGCAGTGACAGGAGCACGCGTCGGGCTTTACTGTACTTAGAGTGGTACAGCACGTTTGGCTGACAGCCTGACAGCCGGAGCAGCTCATGGCCGGATGTCGGCTCCGGAACATGAGCTGGAGATGTTAATCACGGATGCAGATCTCTGGAACTCCGCTCACATTTCATCAGATAAGCAGCTTGTCGAGATTTACGAAATCGAGCTGATTATGTCTTTGTGAGCCGAGGACTCCTTGAACGCGTGTCGAGGGGTGACCCTGTAAAGTCCGAGCTCTGCTGATGTGTTTACCTTTTGGCTTTCAGGGGGAAATCAGGAAAATGGCATTTAAAGGGGTAGTTTACCGCGGGTACGTAACGGAAAAGAGCGTCATTGCCTATGGAAAATGGATAAATAAGCTTGACTGCTCTCCCAATTTGATTATAATTTACGGCGCACGGTGAAAGTGTTCGCGAAACGCTTACTGAGCTAAATATCAGGTTAACATTTATATGGACTGGGAAAATCTGAGAATATTGATTGAAGGTGTATGTGAAGAAAAAACAACGATGGAAGCTAGCTTCGGGAAGCCGAAGTCTGTATACCCTTGCGTCTTGCAATATAACCCAGCCGTTACCATGAAAGCTTTAAAGCATAGTCGACCGATTTCGACTAAATGAAGATAAGAAATATGATGCCGTATAAAAGAATTATATATAAATGTACAGATTACCTACCGAATTTCCTAAATAGTCGCATAAATATACCGATCGGTTCTATGGAAGATCAAGTTGTTTTGGTGACCGCTCATGATACATACGCCGTCCTAAAAATAATCGGCTTGGAACCTATCGGCTTTGAACCTGTCTGTGCGCTTTACGTCAAAATAAATTGTATTTAATGGGCGCCTCACTGTGGCTCATTTTACGAAAACTCGTTGCAAAAGTCGGATTTCGCGTTGTTGAATTTAGCAAATCTTTTGATACCATTCAATTAGGAATTTATCAATCTATTCAAAACCAAAATTTTATAATTTACTAAATTTGCTTAGTATTTATAATCGCTGCTCTAAGTTTGACAATTTTTCAGTAGTTGCAAAAAGGTAAAAAACTCGCTAAATCGACAGATATAAAATAATTTTTCTAAAAAAGTAGTTAAGATTAAAGAAAAAAAATATTTTTCTGCTTTAAGGAACCAATTTTAAACCTGAATTAAAAAGAAAATGGGAAATTTTTTCGTACTTCTATTTTATTTAGATTTAAAAAAAGAAGAATTTTTTTCCCCTATTTTCAATTTTTAGTGGAAAATAAGAAAAAAACCCTATTTCGCAGAGCCATAGATAATACTAAAAATTTGTGGGGATATTCAACTAACAAACTAAAAAACCATTGCTACAATTGTGCGCATTTCGAGATTTTAATAATTGTTCATATCAAACCATGCTACCAAACTGGCACTTTGTAGTCGGCCAGTATGGAAAACGGCAAGGCCGCAAAAAGTAAAAAAACTTGTTGTTCAATTATTATTTTTTTTGCAAACATTTTATATTTATAGAATGAGTATTAAAAAAAATATGTTTAATCATTTTGAATTTTAAGGTTCATTGATTCCTATAAAAAATTTATTTTTATAGAAAAAAATCAAAAGTTTTAGTTTGCCGAATAAATTGCGCCTCTTTCGGTGGCGTAACCTAAAAAACGTACTACCTAAAAAATTATGGAGATTTGTAAATTATTAAAAAGAAAAAATTAAGTAGATACCTTCAATAGATCAAAAGTTATTAATTTTGCAACGTGTTTTGAGAAAACAAGCCACAGTGTACCTCCTTTTCTTGACAAGGCGCAATTGCAGAATGGCACGCTGCTAAGAAGCTACATCATAATCAACAAATTCTGAGAGAACAGCTAAGGATTCCACTGAATTCGTTATTAATAATTCTATTCCCTTTGTATTTGTTATCGATATTTCAACTATCGATATATGCCAACAGCAATCCATCAGAATCGTATAAAGGTAGCATACTATTTTAACGCTCCTTTTTTCTGATCATGATGAAAAAAAATGTTTGCATCATGATAAGTATCATGCTCGTTCAGCACAACTATCGCATGAAATCCATTAGTGATCAGTTATAAAGTTGTTCTGGTGAACGCAATCCTTGAAAGTCGATCCATATTCGGAAAATTGAAAATATCGAACTTTGTACATTTTTATAACGTTTATCTACACATTTTACATTATACATGTAGAATTTTACATTTTCATATAAATCATCCAAACGTTTCTATGGCAGCTATATGATATAGTTGTCCGATCTTAATGAAATTGAAACCGTAATTCTAAAACCGTTAAAAACAGCTATTTATGAAAATACGTTGAAAAACAGGGAAGTTATAATTTTGTTTCCATTAATTTTCCGATCATTCCTATGGCAGCTATAAGATATATTGGTCCAATTCCAGCCGTTCAGACATATATAGTAACTGCAATAGAAAGAAGACTATCTGAAATTTGTATGCCCTTGCAGCCTACAATTGGATCATTGAAAATTGATCCATTTTGGTAATGTTGGAAAAAAATCGAATTTAGTAAATGTTGTAAATTTTACATATTACATGTAAATGTAAAACATATGGCAGATATGAGATAGTTTTCCGATCTTAATGAAATTAAATCCGTAATTCTAAAACCGAAAAAAACTGCTAAATCTTGTAATTTATAGAAATATGTTGAAAAACAGAGAAGTTAAAATTTTTTTTACATTCATTTCGCCATCATTTCAATGGCAGCTGTATATATAAAGCCATGGCAGCTTTATATATATACTGCGTGCTAAGGAAATAAGACTATGCTGAAAATTTCGGCCGGATAGCTGAAAAACTGAGAGACTAGTTCGCGTAGAAACCGACAGACAGACAGACGGACATGGAGATCTACTCTTCTGGTGATACTGCTGAAGAATATATATACTTTATGGGGTCGGAGATGCCTCCTTCACTGCGTTGCAAATATCATGGAAAAATTATTATACTCTCTGCAAGGATATAATAAATAGTATGGTCTAAGTTTTAAAAAATTACTTAAAAATAATAAATATTAATAATTTGTAAACTAAATATCCAAAACTTAAAAAAATTTTCCCGAAAATTAATAGATTTTTCAAATGAATAATTTCGGAGCAGTTAATTTTTATCAATGTCTAATTTTTTATTTTTTATTTAAAAATTAAAAAAAAATCATTTTTTACGGTCCCTGATAAGAACAGACTGACTGTCGGTTAGATATGTTGAATAATTATAAACTAAAATTTCGAAATCAGAATCTGAGGTACGTATCCAGGTTTCGGTTAAGCCAATATCATCAAACACGAAACATCTACATATCTAATTAATACCTTTTTCAGAGATGACTGAAATATTGCTTTAAGGAGGGTTGTTGATTGTCCTATTTTCTTTTTTTTACACTTTTATTTTTATTTTTTTTTATGTGAAGACAAACAGGCTTTCCCTTTAAGGTTACATTCGATGCTGGGCAAGCCATGACGGGGTGGTTCAGCTGGGGTGGCAAATGCGGTCGCTGGGAGTTCAAATTCTGATTGAACTAATTGACACATGTGAGGCAAAGCCAGCCAAAATATCGGTTTGGGATTTCGTAACTGGAGCCAAGGTTAGACCTGAGGTGGCAAGCTCAGTTGAACTTTCCCTAGCCCTCCCTCATCGTAGACTCCTTGTCCGTCTACTTGTTGTAATGCGATATGTCAACAATATCCTAGGGTCGCTGCAAACTTTAAAAGAAGGCGAACGGGACTTCTGCCGATGCTGGGGGTGAAAGTAAAAGTAGCGAAGGTCAACATCATCAAAATGTCTGTCTGGGCCCAGGACAAACATCTGAAGGAGCAGACGCCCGGCCAGCAGCACTCACATGTGCCAAGTATCAGCTCGTGTACTGCGTGTGCCCTGTGCTCGTCTCCTGGCCTCGTGTAGTGAAAATGATAATGTTAAAGTTTTACAACTTAAGTCGTCAAAGTCAAACACACTCCAGGGAAATTACAAACACATTCGAGACAAGAATGCGAAGCACAAAAGTCGCTGGCCGACGGACGAGGGGAAGATCTGGAGCAGGGAACTGGGCGCGGGACTGTTGGGTCAAGATGTGAGGGTGGGACCAGAAGTTTCGCAGCGCCATGATGAAATATAAGCACTCTGCACAATCTCCAACTTTACCTGCTCAAATCTTAAGCTCACTATCCCTTGTTGTTTGGATCCGTAGCTTTTACAGTGCTTCGGGGTAGAATTAGTGGCAGGTATCACCTCCCCACCTCACTGGCTCACCTCCGCCATTAGCATAAATAAACGCTTCTAAGTACGCCCCATAAAGGTGTAAATGCTCTGGTATTATTAGCCAAAGGCGAGCCCAGGGACCGAGAGACAAGGAAAGCCAAGGGGGAGTCCGGGGTAAACCGCTGGAAGCGCTTCGGAGACTTTTGCTAGCGCTAAAATTTTATAGCCGCCAACACACATAAAATTTGCTCTCCAAGTATTTCATAAAATTTTGTTGGGCATCAACTGCAGCGGACTCTGACTCCTTCTCTGGCTCGGGTATGCTGAAATGATGGGTGGAAATTACATTTTATTAAATGACTGTCAAGTTCTTGACTACTTAACCTAGCTGTGAAATTAGCAAGGTGCTGGTGGGGGACTTTCCGGACGTTCCCGCTTCGCCTGACTAAGCAAATGGGTCACCTTAAAGCGATGACGAGGGAGCGAGCGATGGCCTCGAATCTTTAAGTGTAACAATGTGGCTGAGTCTGGAAGGGGGAGATGATGCAGCTCATATTTCAGCTGCGAGGTTAGCTGAACCTTTACCCAGTTATCTTCGGTGAAGTTTTCTTCTGTTCTGAGAGTGCCAGAAATTGTTTTCGGCACAAAAGTTTCGGCATCTACATTTTACCCTTACCCAACGAACCTATCAAGGGCTCCTCAAACGCCTCCCGCCGCTCATTAAAATGTCTCAAACGTTCTGTTTATGCACCGAGGACTGTGCCCTTTGCAGAGGAACTCCTCCCTCCCGATTTACGCATTCATTTCACTGGCAAGTGAACAGAGGCTTTCTCCGTTTCATGCCCACGTTTATTGTTTTCCAAGTCATTTTAAGCATCTTATCAATTTGACTCAAAGGCACGGGCGCGGGCAATAAAAGAGTAACCATTGTTTCCTGCTCCCACCGTTTTCCGTCCTCTCCTGTCAATGATAATGAAGACAGCAACAACATTCGCTTACTCCGCCAGGACCGAACGTGACTCTCTTATCAATGCGACTTACTGCCGGGACGCCGCTGCCTTGCTCCTTTCGGGGGCAGTCCTGCCACGCCCAGCCTCCACCCAGATATCGGCGAAGCAATTAAAATTTGTAGCTATTGGCGGAGTGGAACGTTTGGCACTCGGAATTCGATTGCGTTGGCTCGTCGTTTGCAAATCATTTCGCAGTTGCTCAAGTCTGCCTCCTTGGCCAGCCCCCGGGGGCTCCCCCATCGCTCATTTTTCACATTGACAGCCCAATGGGCGTTAATTGCGGGGGTTTGGTTTGGTTAAGGTTACGGTGAGAGATAAGTGCGCGTGATTTTTCTACGAATTCTATGCCCAGCGGGTACTCACCCCCGTTCGAGGGGGATGAACGCTGGTTTGAATGCGTGGCGCTATTCATATTTCTCCCCTATTCGGGCATTAAACGGGAAATTTGCATTGGGAGGCAGGCAACGATAAGAGGAAGATGTCTGGGACTCGAGGAGGAAGGTCCAAGGATGTATATTTTTTGAATTGGCAAAACGTGCAGCAAATGGCTTAATTACATCCGAAGAGATGAACTTTGGCCAGAGGTTTCGGGGTGGTAGGACACAAGATGGTGCCCATATTAACCGAATTTTATGATTAACCATTTTCTGCTCATACGCATGGAGGCCGATACAACCACATATAGAACCTTGGACCGTCTGTCATATCGGCACTGTTGCATATGCTGCACCAAGGCGACCCTGTGCAATCGATATATATGTACGTCGCCTGCTCCAGGTGCTAACAAATGATTCCCTAACGGACCTCCCTGATCACCTCTGCTGCTCCATTTAAATGCGCATATTTCACAGTTAACATGACTTGACAACATGCCTTGTCGACTTTCTTCTTTGGCCGGCTCTAAATATGTAAACAAATAGTTTTGGCAATTGCCAAGTGGGGCATGTCGGACGGAACCCCCACACCAGGAGTAACCCCGGCCCGCAGGTCGTCCAGTCGGGCTACATGTTGTGGCATGCGGTTGTGCAACGCCAACAACTTTGCAACATGCAACCAGACGACCGGTTCGCCCCGTCCTCCGGCTGGGTGGCACCTAGGCAAGGATGGCAAAATGAACGAGGCCTTAAATCGAACCTTGTACACGGGTCGTGCTGGGTCGGAGGCCGGATCGTCTCGTTTGAGGTTAACATAATTTAAGGCAGCAGAGCCGGCTCCTGGCAGGAAAAGGTAGGTGGGCCCGACTGACTGCCCATTTAACATGCTGCCAAAGTGCGTGAGCCCGTGTGTGTGGGTAATAGTGGCAATTTCGCAAATTATAAATTTTCCACCTGCGCAATATGCTGGGTGCCTGGTCTGTCCCCGCTCCCGTCGTCCCTCCTAGTGGTCGTTGGGAAAAGTTTTAAGCGCACCCAACTGCTTCCTGCTCGCGGCAAACAATCTGACAATTGATCGCTGTTTCCGACTTCTGTGTTGCCGTGTTGCTATTCGGGAAAATAAGTCGACACCGAACACAATTCCCAAGCAAATGGTTTCAGAGTTATTCGGACTCAGACACTGGCTTTGTCCCATCAGAAATATTCCCGTCCTCTAAAATGCATCTTGAGTGGTTTTATTTTGTCCGGCCGATATGTCCTTTATGTACATAGATAAATCCTATATGTTTGTAAATACATTATAAATCTTAAGGTTGAACGATTAAAAACGTAAAGATAAAAGTGACGATGGCAGGTTCAAGTCCAAAATCTCAAATTTTGCGACGAGTACACAGTACAGAAAAATTGAGAATGATTTTGTCCAAGAACATTTCTTCTCACTTTATTTCTAAGGGGTCTTCTGGAAATCGAGAGGAGATTCTTCTCGATATTGTTTTTTCGAGAAAAAGCGATCTTGATGTCGAGAACAAGTTACTCTTAATTTTGAGCTATTTGAGGAGGGACCTGAGGAGAAAATGAAAGAGAGAGAGAAATTAAGCAACCTCCGCTCTCTTGATACTCTGTAAAATTATCAACTGTTTTCTCTGAGTGGAGCGTTTGGTAGTATGCTGGGCTGGGGTGCTGACAGTCCGGGGTTCAAGTCAAAGTAAAGCCGTAACAATTGCGTACTAAAAATGTGTGAGTACTTATTTCTAATAAAAGTTATATAGTAAAATACGTTCATTCAATATAACTTTACACATTACGTTTATATACACACAGTTTAACATTACTTATTAGATTTCACATATTATATTACAGAAGAAGAAAAGTTAAATTAAGTTTGTTTCCTAAGCTCATATTAAATATCAAAAAACGTTTTTTTTTTTAATTTCGGTTGGTGATGCTGATCAATAATATATATGCTTTATGCGATCAGAGATGCCTCCTTCTGCCTGTTGCATATATTCACGCTTGTACGAAGTTATAATACCATTGTACCCTTTGGGTACCGGGTATAACATTTATTTTACAATTATTTAATTTGTTTCATAATCGGCTCTAAGCCGAACAACTTGAAACCTTATCGGAGAAGCAATTGAAAAGCAGGGTGTCGAAAAAATAAATTTGTATATGTACTTGACTTTACTTCTATTATTATTACCCTCTAGTAATAATACCAACCATATCGACCCATAACTTTCCCAACCGTAAGAAATGCTTAGTTTGATGTTTTGTATGAGCAGTCCACCATATCATTCCTCCTCGAACTAGTGCCATTTTCCTTAAAGCCATTAAAAAAAGTATTTATTGACTACCAAACTTAGTGTTTAGCTCGAAGTTTTAGTTTTAGCTCGAATTAATTTATAGCTTCAATTTAAAATGTTTATTAAGAACTTGTCACATGAACGTAAATTGAAAACAGACAATGCTGGAGTTGTGTAAACATAGCAGCTGCAGTTGAATCCGCCTAATAAAGGAAAATTTGCATAAAGCAAAACGTAAAAGGAAATCTATGCAAGAGCAAATTAAATATTGTAACTGTGATATCAATTTGATATTCAAGCCCATTGGGTCAGATGGGGGCAAACGACCAAAAGGTCAAGCTGAAATCTGCCCTTATTTCTTGCTTACCTTCCTGATTGCATAGGCAAGGCAATGGGACGAGTAAAAGGCCGGGCAGGAACAATATGCAAAACATGTCGAAGGCGTGCAGGAAAACCTAGGAAGAAGTGGAGTGCATATCACGAATACGCAGTGGAGTCCGGTTCATGACCTAGCATATTGAAGAGCAAGAGGATGTCCGAGAGCAAGGTCAGCCTACATCTTTTAACAATAAATGTCGATTGTCCATTGGTCCCGACTTGCAGACGGTTTCGGAGTTTACTTTACTTTATTGATTGGTCAAATGGACTTGACTCGATAACTCAGAAAAATTAAAAAGCTAATAGTAACGAGCATAAAATGTACTTGGACTGAAAGATTTAAAAGCTTTTCTCTGCCTTGGCTTCCTCCAGTATCCGTATTTCATTTCTGTTTGTCCCGCGTCCTGTTTGCCGATTAAAGGACCACAATTGAGTTGAAGCTGAAAGGAAACTAAAAGGAAGCCGGATACAATCGCCTTTCACCCGCGGGAGATCCGGGGAAGTTAGTGCATCAAGCGCATTTATTATCTACGTAATTAATATCCAATTAATATTCGATATTTTGCACAACTTTCTATACAATTAATTAAATTTCCGGCCCCTGCTCGTCCGGGTAACACATTTTTATGTCACATCAGCAAATTGCAATCCGCTGCACATCCAACGGAACTGCCTATGCACACTCATTAACACAACAATAAAATACAAACGCCGCCTGGGGGGCGTGGACAATTAATGTGACTGACACACATGCAGATTTTGCCGCCGTCCGCGTTGTCATATTTGATTTACAGTTGCAATTTACGCACTTTCCGAAGGAGGAGTGCCAGACTCGGGTGTGGGTGCGGCCGGGTCCTCTGGTGCTGGTGCTGGCCGACAGCTGTCCACGTCAGCATCCGGCTTCTGTTTGATGTTGTTAATTGATTTTCAAAGTCAACTTGCGTACGCCAGGGGGCAGGGATAGGGGACAGTGGGAGGAGCAGGCCGGCTTTCGCTTTCGCCACACTCGGAGATTAGCAGGGCAGTGTAAAATGCATCTCCATTGAGGCGCAAGCGACATAAAACCAATTCCCAATCCGCATTCGCTGGACAGTTTACAGACTGTGGATCCTGCCCTCGTCTGCACCGCTCCTTTCCCTGATGCGCATTGTAAGTGCAGTGAAGCGCATTTGCAGCTGCAATTGCCAAGTGGATTTCGGACTTGTTCCTGCAGCCTGGGGGGCGATACCGCGGGAAGGGGTTCGGTACGTGTTTGTTTTATGTGTGGCCATTGTCCAGCGGCCCATGGACATGTGACTGTATCTGTTGTCTGCCCCGGCATGCGGTTCAATCAAAGCGATTTCCAATGTCCACAAAATTGCGCAAAAGGACATTTTGGTAATTTCAACGACATCATCCTCCGCACGCCAGGAGCGGAACTCGCATTGAAGAGGTTAACTAGGCCTTTTGAAATACGAAGCAACAAAGACCTGACTATTCGATCTTTTGGGATCGCTGCATCATTAAAAGTGTTGATTATATCAACAATCTTGTCCAAAAGTCTTAAATTATTTGTATTATGGTTTGAAATATCCAAATTAAAATCATTTTTGACTCACGACTTTAAGAGAGAAAGAATAGGGGAAGTTTATTTACTTAACTATTTATTATTTAACTATTTTATGTAAACCTGTTGAGAAACTTCTAGAACAAAAAAAATTCTTCGTTTTTTGAATTGTCAAAAATTATGTGGCCCCTCAATTTGTAAGATTACAAAATCTTTTTTTTTTTTAATTTCCACTAATTTCTTTTTTTTCAGGACACTATCGTGGTAGGTTCTTGTAAATCATATGTAAACTATTTTTCTCTAACAAAACAACAAATGGTACTTAAAACCTCAAATACTAAAACATTCATTGCTGCTTCCAAAATTTGTCGTTACCTTTCACCATTAAAGCAAAAGATTTAATAAAATGCGTTGAGGTTTAAGTTTTCATAACAGGTAATCTTTAAACTTTCAGTCAAGCACAGTTGCTTTCATACTAATTTAATCAAATGAGGGTTATCCATTAAATCAAAAGACAAGACTATGTATCAAAGTTCCAATCTGATCAAAAGAATTTGAAAACATGCACACAAAAATTTTTGTGGAAATTTTTTTGAGCATTTTTAGCATTTTTTAGGCATTCCACAGACAGAAGATATTGTCCAAGTTCAGAGTATTTTTAGCTTTCGCATAATAATTTGACAAATTTGTCCAGCTAAATAATTTCTTTATTGAATTATAATACTTTTTATTAACACCAAAAACCGTAACCATTAGCTTAAAGTTACTATTTAAAAAGAATCATGAATGATTAAATCAACAAATCGAAAAGTGATAACCCCAGAAAGCACAATCCACTCCTGGTCGCTAGTGCAGCACATGTTTTTGGTAATGAGTTTGGTTTTACTGTTTAAATTTAAACCCCCATTCTATAGTGCCGGGAGGAGGAGCGGATCCACGGGATTGCCTGCGGACGGCTACAGTTCTAAAGTGTATTTGCATTTAACGCTAAATGCATTCCGGCAGAGCCCATGAAGGGTGAGGGGCGCGCGGTCCTAGGGAGATCCTGCCTGCGGGAGAAAAACATGACAGTTGCATTAATTTTGATTGCGTAAATATTTTAAGTGTGCGGATTGCGAGAGCTCTCGCAAAAGTGTTTGCTAAAGGCCTATAGCATGGTGGGGGTGGGTTAATGGTGGGACGAATTAAGTGATTGCAATTGAGATGAGCTGATTGTGGACTCCGGGAGAGCACAACTTGCTCTTACAGCGAGGCCAATGCATATTTAAAGTTGGCTGAAGGACTTGCAGCTAATGGCGAACTCCTGATGCTTCTGCTGAGTTCGATGAACCCCTGTAAGAAATGGACTTCCAGCATTTCTCTCTATTCCTACATCAGAATTATGTAGCTATCTACGCGCGTCCCCAGTTGGAGCTAATTTGAGACGCTAAACCCACAAATGTTCCTGAGTAAAAGAGCAACAAAATGTATGTGCACGTAGCTTACATAAAACTTTCAGATGGATTTACTGGATGGATATACTTATAATTTACTTACTGTCTCCCTCCACCTAACACACTCCAGAGACAATTTACATGATACAAACGTCAAGCTTTATGGTGTCTAGGCCGTAATTAATCGAGATTTGTTGTAAAGGCGACATCATGAAGAGGGGAAGTTTGCACATAAAACTTTAACAGTTCGATGATTATCTGAATATATACAAGAGCAATGACGTAGTTAATAAAATCTGTGGCATGGCTCATTGAAGCGTTCCTTCTGACTCCAATGAGTACACTGATGGTTTCAGTTTCCTAATCCATTCGCCCTCATCTCGGTTTGCCTTAAAATAGCTTATTTTATTCATTCAAATATTTTTTCATTTACTTGCGCTTTTCAAGCATGGTTTGACCTTACCAACGCAACGCAATTAAGCCCTAACCGCATTATCTCTGACTCCCTCTGATATTCAGCATCCCCATTACAAGTTTTTCGTTTTCGGTCGACCAATACCGCAATGTCTGCGGCATGTGGGGAATTTTCCCATAAGACTGCAATTTTGTCCTGTTAAAAAGGCACATCAGCTTTTGGATGAAATTTCGTGCTGAAAATATCCGGCTTTATCCTTTTTAGTTGAAAACTGTAACACCCATATTTAGGAAAACTCACTTTATTCCAGCGACACTTTTTACTTAGTAATGTAAATATCAAACAAAAGTAAATGATCTGGTTAAATGTGTCGACAAAAAATAATACAATAATACAAATGTGTTTGGCTGCAATAATAAACAAATAAGACCACTGGTTAGTAAAATATCTTTAACATGTTTGATTTTATTCAGAATTTTAAATTCAAGGCCGCACTGCTATAGTCATAAAAATATATTGAGAAATTTGAAAGCAGCTGATTTTTATTTAGTATATTTTTGTGACTGACGCAATAATTTAAAAGTATTATACTTGTAGCGTCAGGATATTAAATAAAATAAATCTAAATATTTGAAAAGAAATAGTTATACATTTTACAGCAATGCTTTGTTTCATAAGTTACTAAAGATAAGTGAGTCACTAACTGAATCACAGGACCGATAAATATTCTCTCATACTCCCTTTTCTTACTGTGTTCATAGGGTATTTCTTGGTCCCAAATTAGACATTTTGTGATTTTTTTTTTACCATTGGCTAGACATTATTTGGATTGGAGAAAGAAGGATGCCAAGGAAACAAAGAGCTGCGCTGTCGCCTGCTTTGTGGCGATAGCTGGGAATTAATTAAATGCCGAGGCGAATGAAATTAAAATAAAAACGAGAAAGAAAGCTAACTTCGGTAAACCGAAGTTGGTATACCCTTGCAGTCTGCAATTGGATCATTGAAAATCGAACCATTTTAGTAATGTTGAAAAAATGTCGACTTTTGTAAATTTTACATTTTACATGTAGAATTTATCTTTTTCATTTAAATCGACCGATTGCTTCTATGGCAGCTATATGATACAGTGGTCCGATCTTAATGAAATTAAAATCGTAATTCTTGAAGCATAAAAAACTGCTATATCTCAAAACGTATAGAAATATGTTGAAAAACAGAGAAGTTAAAATTGTTTTTACATTAATTTCGCCATCATTCCTATGGCAGCTATAGGATATAGTAGTCCGATTTCGGTCGTTCCGACATTTATACTGCGTGCTAAAGAAATAAGACTATGCTAAAAATTTCAGCTCGATAGCTCTAAAACGGAGAGACTAGTTCGCGTAGAAACCGACAGACGGACAGACGGACAGACAGACAGACGGACAGACATGGCTAGATCGACTCGGCTGGTGATGCTGATCAAGAATATTTATACTTTATGGTGTCGGAGATGCCTCTTTCACTGCGTTGCAAACATCTGGTCAAAATTATAATACCCTCTGCAAGGGTATAAAAATGTTAAGAGCTGCTTATGGGAAACCTAATGCGAAAGAACAGTAGCGTAACGGAGAAGAAGATTGGTTATTGTCGTTTGTTAAATGTATATGTTTATCATTTATTAATATAGGTTACAATGTTTTAGTATTAATAAGGTTTAAGTAATTATAAGGTTATATAGACGGCGGATTTCACGGCAGCACGAAGTTTAGGTAAGCTAGCGACGACTTTAGAACGACTGGACTGGTTCGACTTTAACTGTAAAATGCGGCTTTCTTTAACTGCTGACGGCTTTGTGCAACTGCTTACGGCTTTCTTCAACTTCTCACGACTTTCTCCTGCTCACGGCGTTCTTTCTGCTACGACTTTCTTTCTGCTACGGCTTTACTTCTGCTACGGCTTTACTTTTGCTTAACTTCACCACACGACTGCTGCTCTGCTTCTTCTCTTCTAACTCCACTCCGGAACCACCGGCACTGCCAACTCACGCGCAAACCAGTACTGCCAACTTCAATATATATAGTTTGCTTACATATATTAAGTAGACAGCGTTTTCGATCAACTGAAGTCTATAATCTTTCAGGAGCTTAGTTTTTAATTGAGGCTGACTTTCACGAGCGAGCCATAAACAATAACTGCGAGACACAATGACACAGGGAATGGACGATTAGGCGGTAATGGAAGAACATTCTATCTCTGCTTAGCCATTGCAGCAGAAAAATAGCACCTTTTAACTTCCGCTCTGAAAGTTTAAATTCATTTCCGCCAGAGCCAAGATCCAAGGCAAGGTATTAATTAGAAGTTTACCGACACACGCGACCGACCTCACGGATAGCGTGAGCGAGTTAGCTCCGGCCGCACTCCAGTTCGTTGTCTGTCCGCTTTTCTTTGTTTTACCTCGGTGCCTCATTTCCTGCGAGTTATTGGCCAATTGGCAAGCATTTTTGGGAGATTCCTATATATTTGCAGCTAGAGTTTCCGATTGGGCAGGACCGGGGGACCGTGGATTAATGTGTCATATATGTTCCGCTGGTGCAGTGGCGAACGTAGAAGTCCCTGAGCATACAACTGTAATTAGAGACCAACTTGAACTTTTACTCAGAATTTATAGTTTGTATACCCGATATCCATAGGGTACAAGGGTATTATATCTTTGTGCAAACCAACTGAACTGTCCTACTTGTTAAGTTTGCAGAGTACATGAAAATCAGTCACAATAGCCTTGCATAAACATATTTTTAGTACTCTTACTTTAAATGTAAGCAACGGCTTTTCAAAGGGTAACCCAGTTTCCTTTCGTTGCAGGACTCAAGGATCCAAATTTGGACAGGCACACCATTAAAGGTGAGTCCCATTTGCATACTCATACATACTTCGAATCAAAAATTAATTAAGAAGCCACTGAAGATGTACACTTTCTGTGATGGTTACAAACCGAAATTTGTTTCGCTTAGACACAAAGTAACCGAAACAAGGGCTCGCCCTGCAACTTCAGAGTACCGCCCACACACTGGCGCCCAGCCCATCCGCTCGCCACAATAACTATAAATTCCCAGGCCCAGGCAACCGCAATACCTCCCCCAGCCCCTTGAAACATAAACCAAGCGGCTCTTTAAAACGCAATCAAGCTGAAAATTAATTAAAATTTTCAAGCGGGATATGAAATTAATGCGTGACTGTGGGAGGGCGAGAACTCTTCGCTAGATGCCGGTGCCAAAGGGCTGTGCAAGGTAAAGCTAAGGTTTAAATTAAAACGCACTTGTTACTGTCTTAGACGATGCCGTCTCCGTTGGAAGTCTTCGTCTCGATTTCATTAAAAATGTTTTTATGCGCGCATTATCCTTTCACTCGGCGCTTTTCCTTACCCCCTTCAATGGGACAATTTAATTTGGCTATGAAACGCTTTCCTCATCCTTGACACTTTCACTTTTCCCCCTCTGATCCAGCTCACCTCCCAGACCCCAACTCCTCCGCTTTCAGCAATGGCTTGTTTCAAGGAGCTTAAGCTTGACATTGGCATTCGCCCGTGTTGCTGTTTGTGCTGTGAAAGCTCTCATAATTTCACGCTAGATGAGCACACACGCGTCCTTCTGGGCCTTGCACACAGCAGTTTCGCCTCCGTTTGGCCTTAGCTCCCCTGAAGCTGGCCCCAAATCAGAGTTTCCGAAGTGCGGTCTCCGAGCATAACGCTGAAATGAAATAAAGTTTAGTTCTCTGAGAGCTCTGTTTGAATCAGTTCTTCTGGGCTAGCCATTCTTCGTGCATCGATCCCAATCCCATATGACTTTTCTGTGCTGTAAAAAGAAACAAAAATAAAGCAAAAAACGTTGTGATTACGGAACCAATCGATTCCAGCTTGGCCAAGAAGACTGGACGAACTTTGGTGCGGACTCCTTCGCCTGGTCATCCCCGTCGCTGATGTCTTTATTACATTCTGATGAATGTTGCGATTTGACTTTCGGCGAAGCAGAGGCAACTGAAAAAATAATACTCATTGCATGCTTGGGGGCCATTGAATGGATTCATTTTGGTGTATTCATATGCTTTTAAGCGAATTAGTCTGGCCGGCTAATGTGATAAATGGATGCGGGAGACAGAAGCTGGATCTGAAGCCTGCTGAAACCTGCTGAACCCTTCGTAATTACACTGGGAGCTTCCTGAGGGGATATGAGCTGCAAGTCATGCCGTAGAGACAGAAGCTCACCTCCTTCTGTTTTCTACCGCCAGGAAACTCCATTTAATCTCATAAATCAAGGGCTAAGGGAAACCCTCCGAAGTCGGACAGGGGCACCAAACGGAACAGCACATATCATAACATTTAACATATTTCACTTAGGCACACATTTAATCCGGCAACTTGTCTGGCTTCGTCCTCCTCCACGTTCGGAATGCAGACGGCGAGGCTACATTTTCATTTCCGCTGGCGTTTTTACTTTTATTTCATATTGCACGATATCAAATAATGAATATCAAATGAAATGCTTATCATTTATTTGCCAAGCCGCAACCGAACTGGTATCTAGGATGTGGCTACTGGTGACTGGGGGACCTCCTCGATCCCGCTGCCAGGTGGCAACATATTATAATATTTACTTAATTTTCATTTCTAATTCGGGCGCTCTTCCTTCCTTCGGCTGAAGGCATGAGGCGTATTAAATCGCTACCCGGGACGAGCAGTTGGCCAAGACCTTGGCACCGGTAGACAGGGGCAGAGAAAAAAACAGAAAAATGGGAAAACCTGCATAATAAGCAAGCCTCACAGCCAAACTTTGCCGTTTGTGGGCACAAGTCGAGTTTTTTAGGGAAAGTGATGGCAGGATAGGAAGCTGGAGCCAGTGGCGCGAAGTGGGGGATGTGGATTCTAGCAGGTTGCTTAAGCTGCGTCTAAAGCGATAACGCAAATTATTTGAATTTTTAATAAAACGAAATGTGAATACTCGCGCACCTCCATCCTCCAATCCAATTCATCTGCCACTGGGGTGGATATAGACAACGAGTCCTTGATACCCTCCTCCGGGTCCTCTTAGCGCTCGAGCTGATGTATTCAAATACGATTCGTGGCCGCCATTTTCCTGTCACTGGCTGTGAAAATTCACAGCTTTTCCTACGATTTTCTGGCTAATCTTCGGTCAGCGAGAACTCTGACTGCACTCCCGTCCCTGGTGGCTGTCGCCCTGTTGTCTATTCGCTTTTTTGAAATTCCAATTTGAATGCTTAGTGGTTTCTTCCCCGGTCCCCTCTGGCGGGTTCTGGGCCTTGGATGTCCTTCCCAGCAGCCAATATTATATTATTCAAGCCATCGCGTTTGGCGGAATCTCCTCTGACGGTCTCCTCCGGTCCCCTCCGCTCTGTCGGCACCGTTCGTTGTACTTGAAAATCGTAATTAGAATTGGTAATGTATTCAAATTGACTTTCATTTCCGTTTGTTAGCCAGTTGGTTCGTTGTTTTACTGTTGGCATTCTTCTGGATTTTTGCGCTTTTCGAGGAGTGAATCGCTGTACGCAGAGAGATAAGAGCTGATTCCGCCGTAATTATATCCACCGATTCACCCTATGTGCCTGCCGAGCCCGAGTGATCAACTGCCCAGCCATGGGCCAGAGAAAACAACTTTCGATTATCGAACCGAGATGATTTTCCAGCCATATTTCAAAATCTCGGAACGCCAAAGTTTTCCTCGCAGACAGAGGCGGAAAAGCAAAGAAACTGAAACTTTTCGACGGCGGGAGCGCTCCGTAAAACCGTAAAGAATTCAACTAATAAAAATCAGGCATTCAAGTGCGAAAAAATCGGGAAGAGCATCATCAAATAATGTGCCACTCAAACCCGCCTTCTCCCCCGAACAGTAGTTGAATCCACGGAAAGACAAATAGAAAAGAAAAGTAAAAGGCAACTTGGGAGCGGAATAAAACTAAGCTGGCTGCCTGGATGGGAGTGCAAAAGTTTTGGCGCCGAATTCGCAGGAATCCGGAGATGGCACTGTGAGGAAATACTCCCCAGCCAGGGGCCTCCGGCGAGGTAACCCGAAGAAAATGTTGCGGCCCGAACCCATCCTTGGCTGCGGGACTGGGCCGTGCGTCATCGGGAAGCACTTCGATGGCTTCGCCAGGAGCGCGTGGCGCTCTATTTTTCGTGGATGCGGAGATGGCCACATATTTTCTTAGCTACGAAGCGTGCGAAGTATTTCCCCCATGTGCGGATGCGAATGCGGGTGCGGCTGGGTCTGTGTCTGCGTCGGTTGACTGTGTCTGCGCGGCGGAAAAGCAATTTTCCTTTGTGTCGTGCCCAGGTTTTCAGTTGGCATTGTCTTCCACGCTCGCCGCACTGAGCTGGCAAATTTGTTGCAACCGAAATAAACACTTTATTAAATGCATTGGAATAAGCGTGGCCGTCGAGGATGGCATGGCCACGGACCGGGAGGTCGGAGGAAGTTCGGTTTTTAGTTTCCCCCCATATGGCAGCGGATGAAGGGATAAACTTTGAGCTAAGTGAATTTGGTGCTAAGCTCTAGCAAAAGATTCGTCGCAAGTAAGAAATGGATTGCTAATGCACTCGCAGCAACTTCAGTGCGGGAAGTGAATGGAACGGGAAGCCCCCTGGCCTCTCGGGCCCAAAAGCTCCTCGCATAAATATCTCCGCCGAACAGGCAAAAGCCTTTACAGATCATTATTTATTTATTTGCTGTTTTCTTTGCATTCTGCTCCTCATTTGTCCCGGCCCATGACCCGCCCGCTCCGATAATCGAGGGCAGGAATCAAATTATGCTAGAATTGAGATTGATTTTTTATTCAATTTTAATGCGACAAATGCAGGCAGATAAAAAGGAGACAGCTCGGAGGCCACACATGGCCCGAAGCCCCTGGTCCCAAACACGTGGCCAGGATGGTATGCTCTTGCTGGGTGGATTGGAGATCAAGATGGGCATGGGATGGTGTTGGTGTTGGCAAGTGTTGGGATGGGAGGTGTGTCTGGCTGGGCTTGGGAAATTATAACGGCGATGGCTCACAAGGGAGTCGCACTGGATTAGGTCGTCCTCCGGGCCAAGTCCTTATGGGGAACTTTTTGAATATTACAACATAAATCGATTAGCTTCTATCAGCCTGTGCTTCAGCTCGTATGTGAGCCCCGAGTGCTTGTGTGTGGTGTCTGTGTTGGCACTGATTGACACTTGAAGCGATTTTTTGCTTGCCTCGCTGGCTGCTGTTTGCTGAAGCTAACGCGGAAGCTGAGCTGAGGCCCTGCCCCACCCGCATCTCCTATGCCATTGATATGCGCCCAAGCACTCGGGACTTGCTTCCCCTAATAAGCACCCGCACATAACTCCACTGCTCCGGGGACCCTGCTCGGCTTGGCAGAGCTCCGCAGTTGACCCTGGAAAATTGGCTGCCAGGAAAATCTTTTCATGAAAGGCGGCCCCGATTTGCAGCATAAATTGAAAGGAAATTAAACATTGAGTGGAGGGAAATGAGCCGCTCTGAGCGTCAGGGGAAATTGTTATGTGATAATTGGCGATTTGCTTCCTATCGATTTGCGCCCGCGTCTAGGCGCTATGTGGGTCAAAGGTAGCTACGGTAGCTATGGCCGTCGAAATCATCGAAGCTGGTGTTTATCCAAAAGATTATCCACTTTGTCGTTTGAGCACAGAATTACATTTCAATTCGCATCGCTTGGAATCGGAACCAGTTAACCATTTCTTCTGGGCAAATACCGAAGGCCCTATCATCCGAGCTGGGCCAAGCACAACTAAACAAACTGCAATTAACGCACACACATGCAAGGGTAAATATGAGAGTACACCTAGGGGATGGTGGAGGCAGATTGACATCGATTCGTGCCGGGAATAAGGTATAAATTAACACAAATCGAAGGGAAAGTGCGTGGCGAACTCCGAATCGAACACGTCGAGGCTCAGAAAAGCAAAGGGTAGGTTGGGTGAACATAGCGATGAGTTATGGGGCAGATGAAATCAATTGTCTTGACAATAGACGCGCCATCATATTGTGCAATACTCCGGCGCTTTAAAGCGAAAGAATTCCGCCGTTACATCCCTTTTGCCCTTTGTAGTCCAATTAAAAGGGTTTGTGGGCGAGTGGATTTAGTTTATGACAGATCGGTGGTGTGGGGCCTGGCTTAGGGTATATTTTCCCTCGGCACTCACCATCAGCAACCCAATCCCACCTGGAGATACGAGATGAGTTTCCTGCTCCGCTAGCTCGGCAATTCGTTTTCGCGGCAGTTGACTTTGTCATTTCACTTTTCCCTTTCCGGCTCGGTGCTTTCTGGGGTTTTTCCTGCTTGCACTTTCAACCTTTGGCTTTAATTGCTCGACTTTCCCTGCTTCAAATGGTTGGCATTATTTTTTGTCGTTCTGTGACTCCTCTGTCTTCGCCCTCTCTTTTTATCCTCTCATTGTGACACATATGTTTTGGCGTCGGGATTCTTTCTCGCAGTCTCGCTGTGACTGCTCGTGGGAAACCTATCCAGGAACATGTCAAGCTCTCATCAGCATTGTCCTTTTGAATGCTCTGGCTGCTGGTCTGGTCGTAATTATCACGCTAATGAATCAAGTGTACTCGCTTGTAACTAATTGATATGAGAAAGTGACGTTGTTCCCAGATTCCAGGGGCGATGACTTGGAGAAACTCCTGGCGCGTGTGGTTCTATGCAAGGGGTAGTTGGGCGATCCACACCGATTTGCATATGAATTTCAACTATTAGGGATGTCAAACTTACCAGGGACAGCAGGGCAAATTTTATTAAAAGTAATAGGTAATTTTGTTTGTGAACTTTCTTAATGAGTTCCCTGGATTTTCTCAAGTGTTTTCATTTTAGCTTACTTTCCGTTTTGTTATTATTTTCCCGCCTGGAAACTGACCCTTGGGACTTCGTTGGTGCCAAGAGATTTAGCTGGGTCTTCAGGTGATGATGATGATGAGTTGCCTCGTCGCTGTTTACTTTGGCTCCCTAGAGAGTGCTGCAGTAATAACTGCGATTGTATTTACATTTATTCTGATTTACCTCGGAGACCTTTGCTTAAATTGCATAAGGGGCAGCGAGTCAAGGGGGAAGAATGTGGACAAAACCTTTGCATAGCCGAGCCGCGTTACGCTGGCAATCAATTTCAATTTTTAAGCCCTTTACCGAGGACAACGTTTTTAATTAATCGTCGGATTACCAAGAGCTGCAGGACCATAGACGTGGCTGCTGCTGGGGACAGCGGTTTATGCTCATCCCGTCCCATCCAGCTGTCCATTTTTTCCGTTATCAGTGCCATTTATTCTATTTTTGTCTCACAACTCAACTAAACGAGCGACAAATTGCCGACCAACATCGGCCAAGCGCCCGGCAGCGTCCTCCGACCCTGATGAACTTCCATTGTCCCCTCGCCCGACTGCGGTGGCTTAATCCTTCCACGCTTTGTGTCATCAGTGTGAGGACTGCGCCCGCCACTTGTGATGGATTTCGTTACCGTAGTCGTCCCTCGGACGGCGGGCACTCGGGCCATATGGTCACAAGTGTCATGGCAACTTTCGGCGCGCGGACAGAGCAATCGCATTCATTTCGCTGTACTATCATCGTGGCATCGGTCTTCTGCGTCCGAAAATCTGTTTTAAAAACCAATAAATCAGATTTATTGGCCGCCTCCTCGTTGCTCCCGTTCTGGCCATCATATCGGCAGCAACTTAAATCCGATTCCCGACTGCCTTCTATTTTTTCGGTATATATTATGCGAAGTGTTGCTGGAAGGTTTACACAGCGGCTCTGTCACTATTTCTGTGGCCAATTGCAGAGCTCAGACTGAAAGCCCAGGATTAAGAGCTGATGAATAGGACCAACTATGGCGTGGGCATCCACCATGAGTGGAGATCGATGCGGGATAAGCAAACAATTATTCGGGGGTCAACCTCTCCGTTCCTGTACTGAGAATTAGCTCCTGACCCCCATCAGCACCGTCAAAGTCCGTGAAAACAGAGTCATAAATTACAGAAGGTGCCGCTGTTCGCAGGGACATAGAAAGTTTTTTTATAAAGTGACCCACTTCCCACATCTCCGCTGGGTCCTCACGGACGACGGGAAGGCAGTAACGGTGGCGTGGCCCGCCGCCGTTGTCATCATCGTCGTTAGAGGCGCAAATCTGCGCTCTGGGCAATGTTATTGTAACAATCGACACCCGACGCGTTAAAAACACACATATTCACCCAGAATGATTACGGGGTCGGGGTCGGGGTTCAGGGCCGGTATGGCCCGTGGCGTATTTCGGTTTTGACCACCGCTCCCTCAACCCTGCAACCGTTCCCACTGCCAGCTCTCTACGGGGGTGTTGACAATTCAAACGCAATAATTGCGACTGCGAACCGCACGGCGCTCGACAGGACTCGGAGCTCAGATTTGGATTGGGATTGGGATTGGGACTGGGATTGGAATTGCCGAAAGGTGTGGCCACCGCTTCTCGCTCGCTCGTTACGCCGTGTTTGACACAATGTCAACTTTGAAAATAAGTTTATGCCGGCTACTACACGCCATAAAAAGAGAAGGTACACGGTCATGTTGATGGCAGTTGCAGTTCGCTTTGATCTCCGCTCCGGGGTAGTTCGGCCGGGTCGCAAAAATTCCACACCCCGCGTCAGTCGAGACGCAGTTTTAATGAACGCTACCCCGCCCCCGTTGGCTGGGTTCTCTTTTTGCTGATTTTTGATCCTGTTACCCATTGTGGCCATTGTTCCGCACTCCGCATTCATCATTTGCGTGGCTCCGTTTTTTCCTTTCGTATTTTTCGGCTGGGTGTTTATTATTAGCCAGGCAAATACATCCGCACGCCGAGGCTGGAGCGGGAGCCGGCGATCCTTTTTGTGCCTTTTCAGCAACTGCGTGCTTCGTCGAGTTTGATTCTATTGTGTCCTGGCATCGGCGAATGGTGGTTTAATGAGTTGAATATGTCAATGGTGCCCTTGCTGGCTGCTGTGCTTCTGACAGGGGATGCAACATAGTCATTAGCATTCAGCAATTACCAAAAATGTTTGGATAAAGGAAAATGAAACATGGTGAAGAAGGTATCATTTTAGTGCTGCGGCAGCCGCAGGCTAGGTTGCAAATGATGTGGAAGAAATTCGACATAGATGCCTCGGTTTTTGTGTTCAAATACCAAAAAATATAATATTGGTAAAAATGCCTCGGTAAGCTTACATTTCATGAAGCTACTTATACTTGTATTCCCTTGAATTTACATCAGATTCAGTTCTTTTTATACTCTTGCAGGGTAATATAATTTTGAGCAGAATTTGAAACGCTGTGAAGGAAGCATCTCCGACCCCATTAAGGATATATATTCCTGATCAGCACCACCAGCCAAGTCGATCTAGCCATGTCCGTCTGTCCATAGAAACTATGCTATGCAAACTAGTCTCTCAGTTTTTGAGCTATCTAAATGAATCCTTGCAGATTGTCGGAATCGGACAACTGTATATTATAGCTGCCATAAAATGAACGGCAAATTAAGGAAAAAAAATTAAAACTTCTCTGTTTTTCAACGTATTTTTATAGATTCCGGGATATATATAGCTGTTTTCTACGGTTTTAATTTCACTAAGATCGGACAACAATATAAATAGAAGCGATCTATAAAATGTAAACTTCTACATGTCGAATGTGTAGGTAATGCTATAAAAATATACAAACTTTGATATCTTTTTAATTTTACCGAAATGACTTTCAATGATCCAATTGTAGACTGTAAGGGTACTCAAATTTCGGCTTACCGAAGTTAGAGTCCTTTATTTTTTTTATACCCGGTACCCATAGGGTACAAGGGTATTATACGATAGTGCCAACCGAGAATGTATGTAACAGGCAGAAGGAGAAATCTCCGACCCTATAAAGTATATATATTCTTGATCAGCGTCACCAGCCGAGTCGATTTAGCCATGTCCGCCTGTCCGTCTGTCCGTCCGTGTGAAACAACAGATCTCAGAGACTATAAGAGCTAGAGTTACCAAATTTGGTGACAACATTGGAATCTGTTGCACGCAGATCAAGTTTGTTTTAAAATTTGGCCACGCCCTTTTCCGCCCTCAAAAATCATAAAAAACGGAAAATAAGCTATACTCGTTATTTTCGGGTTAAAGTTAATAAATACAATAAATAAATAAAATAAAATGGACGTTTCCTGAAAATTTCAGTAAAATCGGATGAAAAACATGGGAGATATTAGCAATAATGTTAGAATTTTAACACACCGCCCTAAGGCACTGCTGTTGCAAGCTGAAGCCGACAGGTGGCGCATGCGAGCCTTGGCCGTGCGATATAATGGCGCCAATGTATGTATGTACAATGTAGTGTATGTACATTTTTAAATTGCCCTTTAGTGTGAAGCGCAAACATTTAGGTACCGGGTATCTCACAGTCGAGCACAGTCGACTGTAGCTTTCTTACTTGTTTATTTCGATTCGGTAAAAAAGTATGTAAGTATGTAAAAGTATTAATGTTTATGAAATACATTTAAGTTTGAAGTAAGGAAAAACAATCTCAATCTTTAATGACGTGGTTTAACCGTACTCGTTGCTGGCTCGATCTTATCTCTGAATCTCTCTTGCCTTTGTTGCTCTCTGTCTGACTTGTACTCTTCAACCTCGTGCTCTCTGCTCGTTGTGTGGATCTTCGTGGTAGCTCTCATCCTCGCTCTCTTTGGATAAATCCTCCGTAGTCTTCTCTCGTCTTTCTGCAATAAACTCATCGTGTTTAGTGTTGCCGTATCATCATCTTTATTCATCGTGATTATTATCTTTTGCTCATCTCTAATTGCTGTCTCAGGAATCTTCTGTATGCTTGCAGACAATTACAGCCCATATAAATGTGTGCACAGTTGTAATGAGTAGAATCGGATGATAAACATGGTAAATATATAAATATACCTTTACTTCGCTGGCATTCGCACTCGGACTCGCAGCAGATGGTTAGTCGAGTCTCTAAAAACTAAAACTTTTAAAAGTAAATGTTTTTAAGTTTTGGTACCCATAACGTACAAGGGTATACAGCTCACCCAGAATAGAGAAGATGTGCGCTAGAGGCCATGTGTGATTTTTCTGCTAATTTGATGCACACAGCTTTGGTTACCGAACACCCCAGTAAACTCGACTTTAGGTGCTTTCTTACTTGTTTTATATTTTAACTTGATTATTTTGGTTGATAGAGAAATGTGTGCTTCCAGAACGGATCTAAGTTTCGTAAAATGTTTTTGCCTAGTTTGAATATCCCCGGCCTTTAAAGAACCCGTTTAATTGTGACATATGCTCAAGGACCAATCCAGATCACGGGGCCGGGGAATGGCCGCAAAAGCCACCAGAAACACGATGGCATATTGCACAAAGGCCGCTGCCCAAATGGGTTACTTATCGCACTGGAAGCCACCGCCGATGGGAAGGACGAGCTGCCGGCAGGACTCTATTCATCGGAGCGTTATCTTTCCGCCGCCGGTGCTCAGCAAACCGCGAAATCGAATCCATAGATCAAGCGAACGAGTGAAAAAATAAAACTGATTTAACTCGCGCTGATAAATGAAAGGCAGCCCAAATGTTTGCAATTGCTTTGACATGTTTGACAACAATGGAGAGCGAAGGCGAGCGGTGGTCTTAAGCCGCTGACAAATGCGATTGCCCATAGAAATGGAAGAACACAACCCGGAGTCCGCGAGCAGACTGCAGCAACCCTTAAGCCGAGCCCAGCGCGGTCCTGCTCTGGGCATTTGCATTGATTTCAATTAATTTGCTTGTTGTGTCGCCCCGATCTCTGCCTGAGCTCTTCAGATTGCGTGATTGTAATTGATATTTGGTATGGTTGGGTTTTCCGGCTGGTGCGAGTCAAGTGCTTCCAACCCCGCCGAGTCAACTCATCCCCGCCGCTGGGAATTATGTAAATGCCAAACATGCATTAGAGCCCAACGGACGCTCTCCTCTCTCACCTCTAAGCCCGGCCGGAATTATTCAGGCAGCCAACTTCTGCGCCGTCTTCGCTCAGCTGTGCGAATTTTCCCGGCTGCTGAGGATGCGCCGGGGTGCTAACAGCTAACTGTCACTGGCAGCTCCGCTGCCATCAGGCGGGACAACAAGGTGTCTTGGGCTTTGGGTTTTGGGTCCAGCCCTGCAGAACCCTTGGCCTTGTCTGTCTGACGCGGATGAGTCAGCGGCATTTGTATTCGGATTCGCACTCGCACTTCCCCATTTGCTTTTAGTTTTGTGAATTTCAAATGCCAGGACATCTGTTCAAGTGTCTCAGGGATCAATCCCAATCCTCATGCGAGGTTAATGCGCTTAGTTTGGGGGAACTTCCGAGTGGCAAGGAACTTACAGGACTGTTATTCCTGGCCACTTTCCCTCTCCCGCTCCGAGCGGAGTCTCAGCACTTAATTTTACAATAATTGCCGCAATTTGAATGGCTAAATTAAGGCCATTTAAAGAGTGTGACTATTATTAGTTGGACTAAATTGTGGCGTGCGTGTGCCATCAGGCTGTCGTAAAATGTTAACGAGGATCAATCGATTGCGCCGTCCTTAGAACTGGATTTGGGGGACTTCAAATATTTATAAGGCCCGGGCATTTATTTATAAAATGTTGTCAGCACGGGTAAATCGGTTTCGAAAGTTTTACCCTCGCAGGGATTTATTTTTTACAAACTTTTACCGAAACTTTCCTTGGCTTCCATTTTGGGCTCGCTGTTAATTGTTAATTGGCTGCATCGATTGTTAATTGTGCGCGTTATTGTTGGTGGAGACCTGATTGGGGCATTGTGAGTGAAAAGTTTCGAGTGCTTTCGTCTGGCCAAAGTTTGCGGCGAAACAAAGGGAGCTTCGATTGCGGATTGATTGGTTGGTGAATTAATTGCGAGGATTGCGCAAGATTACATAATCCCCCGTGGCCGTTCATCCCCCTGCTTCTGGCTAAACTTGAAGTTCTCTCTCCCACTGAATGTCCCACTTCTGCTTTAAAATGGGCCGTCGATAATCCTGAAAAATAGAATCCCATTCGACGCGGTCCCCAGTGCCCTCCCGGTCCCCATAGCAGTCCCAATTCCATTTTCATTTCCAGCCATTGCCCGAATACACATTTTTATTTATTCTTCTTTCAACGAAATTTGGCAAATTTACACTTCGCCAGTAGGGCCACTAACAACAACAGCACATCATCGAAGCCCTACCTCGGGCACCCTAGTGGCAACACAACCCCCAATTCCACATCCACCCTCCTTTCAGGCTGGCCTGATTGCGCTATAGCCACATAAATAAGGGCAACATTCAATGCAAATTGGACTATTTACGCAAATTTTATTGCCGCACAATTTTTACACATTTATTTTGTTTTTGTTGCCGCTAGTTTTCCTCGTAAATGCTTTATTCCTTTGTTGTTGCTAATATTTTGCTGCCTCTGCGGAGATGATGCCCCAAGTGCCTCCTAAATCAGGCCATTTGGAGTTTGTTTTCTTGACTTTCGCCGGGGCGCAAATTTGGCTCCATTGTTGTTGGGCTCGTCGGCGACCCGGCTTGAACCCTTTCTGCATCGTCGAATTATGCGATTTCATGTCATTATTTCCCCGCTAAACGGGCGAGTTCCCCCCATTCCCCATCGGAAATATTTGGGCGGCCGAATGTGATTTTTATTGACATTTAGACGCGACGCAGATTTGTCCCGGCTTCAACGAGTTGATTCCAGTTGGCTTGGCCCGTGTCATAAAGCCGCCTTCGGTGGGGATTTACCAATAAATTCGTTCTAGTGAAAATTTATTGGCATTGGTTTTTAAACCGCGACGCGTGCTGCCCCCACAATTTTTATTGCCGGGAAATTGACATTGAAGGCTTGGCGTGGGTCTAATGGAACTGACCTTTAAAGAGCAATGTGTTTGTTCGGAACTTCGATAGGGTAATTGAGCGTGTTCGATT
>VNJZ01010757.1:0-12085 GCA_008042795.1 Drosophila asahinai
GGGGAGTGGAAAATAACAAAGTGGATGGGTTACTCGGGGAGTACCTACAAGGGAGGTCTGCTCTGCTTTGAAGGGATCCCAAACATCTTGACTGACTGCACTTTATGGTTCATTTTGCATGCCTCAGATGAGCCCGGGACTGGACCCCAGGAAAGGGAAAATACCAGGCAGGGAAGGGGAGAGGGATGGGATAGGATTCAGTTACATATAACCCAAGTTGCTCCTCCTCCACGCCCATGACTATGCGATTTGGTATTTTTACTGCTGCGTTCCCATTTGCGAGGCAGAGAATTTTGAGTTGCTTTTTCATTTTTAATGCCGCATCTTGGACTCGGACAATGTTTGAGGGGGGCAGGGGGCGAGGACCACAGGACTTGTGTGCGTTGTCCTTGCCTGCAGCGTTAAATTCTTGTTCAAACATAATGGAAGTTTTTTCATATTTATCTTTGTGCTTTAAAACGGAATTCAGCCAAAGAAATTTCTCCTAGTATTGAACCTCTTCCAGTACTTTAGTTTTCATAATATTTCCAGGACTGCAAGGACCCTTAAACAAATAATTAAATAGACATATTTGCACGGACTAGAGCCTATGCAAATTATGTTGAGTTATTAATTTCTACAATTTCAAAGCCAAACTATTAAACAAATTGTAATCAAAATCCTTTAGAATTAAAAGCCCTAATAATATTAAAGTTAATTGTATCGATGGTTTCTATTTAATAACTATAACAATGATATATTATTTCATTGCATTGATTCTGATTCTTGATCATATTAATAAGCTGAAAAGCTTTCAAGTTCCGGATATAAATATTTATACAAATGAGTCAGTATCCTTTTTTTAATTAATATTCTATAATTAAAATTTTTGCATTGAAGGCTCTTGCCTCTTTAATTTGATTTTCCAAATTCCAAATGGTAGTACCAGCATCGTGTTGCAATTAGCCACAATGCATAAGGTCGCAACCATCACAATTTTCAATTGAAGACGCAATTATTTCAGTTGATTTGGCCTGCATTGACACGACTGTGGTTTGCCTTGAGGCAGTTGTCCTTAGGACCTTGCAAACACTTAATGGAGGCGGACCAAAACCACCTCAGTCACGCTCTTCCTTCCCAGTGTCGCACCAAATTCGACCAATTAAATTTAGCTGCAAATTGCACACACATTAAATGTGTAGTTTGGGCGGCAGGCAAAGATGTCAATTAAATGCATGTCGCATGTGGCATGTGGCATGGTGAAGGGAGCTTCGCGTGCTGAGGAGAGACACCTTGGATTAGTTCGATGCAGTGGCTCCGAGGGGACTATTAAATGCAATTGGATTAACTCAGGCGGATGCCTGTGATTATTTAACAAAAAACTCTTCGTTGTGTTACTAATATAACATATTACATTCTGATTGAAAAACGGAGCTCAAAATAGCATGAAAAATTATCTTTTGGCTTTTTTTATAGGGTTTTTCTCGTGAATAGCTTCCTGATATTTAAATAAGAGTTTTTCAGAAACCAATTCTTTTCATGAGGTTTTTGATAGAATTATTTCAGAGAATTTTCAGCTTTCTGAGAATAGCCCGTATTGTTTTTAACTTTTTGTTTTTAATTCCGTTTAATTTCCTAAAATCTCCGTATGCTTTGATAATTAAGACTTGACCAAGTCCATTCCGGATGTGGGGTTCATTAAAAGGATGAGTCTTTATTACCGGCCCCAGTTAAACTGACCTTTTTCTCGAAAATACTTGGGACTGCGACTAATTCAATTACCGGCTTTTCAATTTAATTTCCGCTGGCACTTACCTGATCTTGATTTCTTGCAGCCACCGAATGTCAAACTCAAAAATTAAGGGAAAATTCCGAAAAATGGTTGTGAAAACATTAGCACAAACAAAACTTAAGACGGGTCTTTTATTTAAGGATAGACTTTTATCCGAATTTGTTTAGTATTTGCTCTAAAAAACTGTTATCTCTCTTGGCATTTCTTTTATTATTATTTTAAAGATGAATTAATTTTCACTATAACACTTAAAGAAAACTGTTAACTGTTGCGACACCGATAAAAAATTTATGTTTCAAACTGAGACTAATTTGGAATTATACGAGCTTCACTCTTTTATTCCGGTTCCTTTTTCCACGAATTCCTTTAGTCCGCCGGATAACCGTCGGTCAGGACATTCGCGAGCGAACTACCGCCTTCCAAAGCGAAACAGTCGCCAGTGGGCCAAGCTCCAAACAAAAACACAGGACGAACTGCCGAGCCGAAGGACACGAAGGATGCGACTCACTGCGAGGCCGTGACTCAAGTTGAGTGAAAGCCAAAAAACTCAAAACAAAAACGCCTGAGAGAGTGCGGCAAATGTAACAAGTTTGAACCATTTGAGGGGAAAGAGAGGCTGCCAATAATGATGTTTTTATACAATATTTAACATTATAAAATATTGTTTACTTATAAAACTAAATAATTTGTTCATCATTGCCATTACCTCCCGATATTAGAATTGAACATTAGTTAAAAGAAAAGTATTTCAATCATTATCTATTTATAATCTTTTAATAATGCATTTTATTATTTTTTTAAACTGTATTATGCATTATAAATAGGATTAAGTATTTGTATATTTATTAAGCAACTATACTTAATATTCACGTTGTACTTCCATACATTTACTTCGATTTAAAATTTGGAATATACAATATTATAAAATATTTGTATGTATATAAAAATGAAAATATGAAGAACCCGGAGCAGCAGAGCACGCAACAGGTGCGCATTCAAATTCATTCCCAAAGGACACGAGCTGGGAATGTAATATTCGTAAACAGAGTAAACGAAGTCGACAAACGAACTTCAAATTGAGTAGAAACTCGTTTTGAGTAGCTTTTTCTTTATGAATGAAAGTGGATGGACACGGACAGAAGCCTACAACGATTGATTACCAATACGATTTATCTAATAACACACATAAGGTTTGCATTTATATTTTCCATTACTTAATTGAATAACATTGCGGGTGTGCACATTTCTGTCTCAAATTTCAATAGCATCCATCTATACAAATAAAAGATGTTTTGCTTGAGTGTTTTCAGTTTGCGCGCGCGCTAGAGGTGGATTTTTAGAAAAAGCTTTGCATCCTGCATTAATCGATACATTCATGGTATCAGCACGATGGCGGCGAATAAATACCTAATGATTTTATGATTGATTTTAGCTAACGTTTATTCAGTTATGTATGGAGTTTTTTGAGACATATGTATATATTACTTTGAGAGGAATTTTACTTAAATTAAGTACATATTTTTAAAACACGATAATTATACATGCAATTTAGTGTTGGGTAAATACTGCTCAAAATGTCTTTTGTTCCTCGAATTGGATTTTCGTTCTTGGAAATCGTCATTGTCAGGGTCAATGTGGTTGGCATGTCTATAAAAATATATCTATGTTTAACCTTGTCTAACAATAGAATAAAAAATTGATCAAACTTGTGTCACGCATTATCTGTCAAAGCAAAAGGAAAATCGAAACTAACGACCGAATTGTTGTCATCGTAAAGAAGTCATAGAAATGAAACAAAAAGCGTGAAAAAGGGCGAAGGAAATGGGAAAAATGTAGTAGGGTTTGAACCAGGAAATAAAATAAAAATCTGTTAATTAAGGGTTTGAACCATGAAATAAAATAAAAAACTGTTCATTTTGTATGCTTCCACGAAAAATTGCGCTGTGTTAGTAGTTAATTTAAAGGGAAAATTTAGACATAAGAAAACGAAGTGTTATATTTAAGTGTTATTTCTTTCAGGTGTTCTTTTTTGCTTTTGTGACACATTAAATGGATGGAAGATATTTGCAAATAAATATAAATAGGTTGTTGGGCTTAATTCATTCTGAAATGATGTCGCTCTCATTCACTCTACTTCATGTTATCCATCCAATTTCGGGCCAATTTATAATTTCAATCATCTTTTTTATGTGGCTCATCAAGCTGTCAAGCTCCTGCGGCAAGTTGATTAATTTCGCTGAGTGTCTGAGGAGACGCCGCGTTTATGGACAAATCCCAGGAGCAGTTTTTCGGGTCGGACTAAGGAACATTAAGAATATATGCCCTCCCGCCATTCATCACATGCCACACACTTCAGTTTATGGCTTTTTATTAGCATCTGTGGCAAGTTTAAACGCCTTAAAAAATAATAATAAAAAGAGAAGTTTCTCACTCAAGTTAGGCAACTTTTATTTATGACGATTGTGTTGTAAAATTTCATGGACAGCCCTTATCCATTATGTGAATTCATAGGTTCTACTTATTCGAAGTGGAAGTTTTATAACCCCTGGGGAAAGCTTTATAGTTACTCTGCTCTAAATATTTGGTCAAATTTGAATGCATTTGACCTCTTTTCGGATCATTGGTATCTTTTACACTCAAAGCTCGGAATTGAGTAAAGAAAAACGATTTGAAAGTCATTGTCAATGACTTTCATTTTTGTTTTTTTTTTTCTTTTAAGCGTTTCTGAGAAAAACTTGGTTGAAGCAGCTGATATTGTTTTTGGCTGGAAGAGATTTTTGCAACTATTAAGTTTGTGAGTGAATAATAAAATTAGTCTGTCAGAACATTTCTCTTTATTCAGAATAGTGGAGCATTTAAATTGTATATCTGTCATGCTGAAATCCATACCCCCATAATTACCCAGTAATAGGCATAATAACGGCTGAAGCAGTTGAAAGCTGCAGAAATCCGTGGCATTCCCCGAAGCCCCGGGACTTGGATACAGATCTGGATCCTGGGGAAGTGTCAGGGCGGATTATGTCACTCGTTGTCGCCACGCTGTCCTTGCTTCTGTTGCCGTTGTTGGTGTCGATAACAAACGACGTGTTCATTGGCCATGGCCAACGAGTAATCCCAATAAAGTGATTTCGATGCCATAGCTGTCAGGCACTCTCAGCCCCCTTTCCGCTCTCAGAATATGAATGCGAAGGGCGTGGCAACGATTATTAACAATTCCGGCATGGGGCACGATTTCATTGATTCACTGCCCCAAAAAGAAATCCATATACATTTATAAAGTAATAAAAAATAAAAATTATTTGTCTTATTTTTATTTTTTTTTGTAACCTTGCAAATGTTAATAAAGGTATATATTTCTAGAGGAACCAAAAGGAGCTCGGCTCTACTTGGAGGCTCTAGCAAGGGCCTCACCACTTAACCCTCCCTAGAGGAAAGCTAAATTATTAAAATTTCAAAGAAATCTATTTTGCCTAAAGCTCAACATATTTTAATAGATTTAACATTAATCAGAATATAATAAAATAAATATTAATTAATATAATAATGTAATAAAATCCAAAGTTTGTAGATGGCATGTTTGTGAACTGTTTTGTAGATTGTCTACTTTAAACAAAAATAGTTTTAACTATTTCGACCTACTTTTGATTTTTTGCAGTGCCTCCTTTTCCGTTTCATTGCCTTTATCTGGCGTTTCCAAATACGAGTGTGTATATATTATTTTGACTTGCACCTTTATGCATATTTGGCTTTGCCGTGTGTGCTTTATGGGTTTTACTGCCTGCTTTCCGCTTCTCCTCATTTTTAGCTTTTCCGGCGGAGCGAGCGAGGGGAATCCCCTTAATCATTTACACTTGGCTTGGTGGCAGCCACCCAACCGCACGCGCAATCAAAGAAAAATGAATTTAAATGAATTTTATGCCTGCAGCTCATTGTTGATATGCCGAAATGAATGAAAAGCGAAAAATGCAGCATTAGGAACCAATTCGATTCCAGCTCGGAGCTGAAATACTTTAAAAACCAAACACAGGCAGCTCTTGAAAGTTTCAAAAATAAGCCAAAGTTCTTAACAATTCATAAAGTTGGCCAAAGCCAGGAATTTAATGCAAGGGATTTAAATTACATTACATTACAAAAAAACATTAAATGAATATAATTAAAAATTAAAATTGTTTTTTAGACCGAAAACCAAGCACAAATAGCTCAAGAAATAGTATTTTCCATTAGTATTTTATATTACATACCTCAACTGTTAACTTAACAGTCTGGTATTAAAATACTAACTGTTGAAGTAAGCTATTGCGACCTCACATTATTTGTTTACATTTAGCTTAATTTTGAAGGAACTTTGTTAAAAGAGAGTACATTTCAAATTAACAAAGTTTTATGCAGGTAGCTTAAGTTTTACCCGATCTCTCCTATGAAAGGTATAGAATGTTCAATCAGAATTTACCTATCTACATATGTATACATACATACATATATAATTACAATGGGCAAAGTTTCATTTTGATATCTTATAAACAGAGCAAGTGATTTATTTTTCCAAAAAATTTCTCAAATTTCCCATAGTGAGCTGGTGAAGTGAAGTGGATGCAACCGGGATGGGTTTTCCATAGATAGAAATGGAAGGGCAGTTTCGGGGACTTGGCAAGTGTCTGGTACTCATATCTGGTCAGCATTACGGGTCAGCGCTTCTGACTGACAATTTTCGATGCAAATACAAAAGCCGCTGACATGGCAGAAGATGGCAAAGGGAAAATCCTGCGAACGGTAACAGACACATACAAATAAGCAACGGGTCGCACAGACAAAAATATAACAAAATTAATATGGTAATAAGGCCACAATGAGACAGGTATCCAGCATTAACTATTTCTGAAATTATTTATGTTTATTCTATTTGGGTAATCGGGTAGAAGGACAGCTTGCAAATGGAATACTCGCAACTCGAACTCATATTTATGAGTTCTAAGAGAAGCGACGATTGCATGAAACCACAGCTATAAAAAATAAACCGACGATTCGGCAAGCGCTCGTGTAATTTACTTCCAAAATAATATTTATGCGTTCTTAATAAAACAAAAGTTGCACATAATATTTATTTTATAACTTATTTTTTCACTTCTAATATACCAACAAAAGAACACAAAATAAATGAACGTTAGCTAAAATCATTAATCAGTTTGGTATTTATTCGCCGCCATCATGTTGATACCATGAATGTATCGATTTGGGCAGGAGGCAAAGCTTTTTCTAAACTTTCACCACTAGCGCGCGCGTAACTGAAACACTCAAGCAAATCTTTTATTTTTATAGATGGATACTTTTTTAATTTGATACAGAAATGTGCGCAGCCCCAACGGTATTAAATTAAGTATTGGAAAATATAAAAACAAACCTTATGTGTGTTATTACATATTACGTATTGGTAATTCATCGTTGAAGATTTCTGTCCGTCCACTCTCATTCTTTAAGAAAAGCCACTCAAAACGAGTTTCAACTCAATTTTTGGTTCGGTTCTTGGCTTCGTTTACTTTGTTTACAAATATTACTTTCCGAGCTCGAGTCTTTTGGGAATAAATTTGAATGAGCGCCTGTTGCGTTCTCTGCTGTTGCCGGTTCTTCATATTTATATTTCTCTCTATAACATATCCAGAATATGTTATTATTGATAAATCGGAATGTTTTAGATTTAAATAAATTAATACAAGAAAGTTAAGCTGCCTAATGATAAAAAAATATTAGCTAATAAAAAAGAGAAGAGGATTTTCAGAATGTTTTATTTTGCTTAAATGGAAGAGCCAATCGAAAATCTGTAAAGTAGGTATTATATTGTTAGACATTATTAAAAACAATTAACTGAATATTTATAAACACATATATATTTTTTGAAATATTGTATAAAAACATCATTATTGGCAGCCTCTCTTTCCCTTCAAATGGTTTCGACTTGCTACGGGATCTCTGTTTTCAGTTTTTTGGCTTTCACTCAACTTGAGTCACTGCCTCGCCAGCAGGCGAGCAATTGAGTCGCTTCCTTCGGGTCCTTCGGCTCGGCAGTTCGTCCTATGGTTGGGCTTAGACTTTGGCCCACTGGCGACTGTTTCGCTTTGGAAGGCGGTAGTTCGCTCGCGAATGTCCTGACCGACGGTTATTCGGCGGACTAAGTGAATTCGTGGAAAAGGAACCGGGATAAAAGAGTGAAACTCGTATAAATCCGAATTAGTCTCAGTTTGAAATATAAATTTTTTATCGGTGTCGCAACAGTTAACATGGGCTCCCGCCCTTTTTTTTAGTGTCATAGTGAAAATTAGCCCAACAATAAAATACAAAATAAGGAATGCAAAAATAGATAACGAATTGTTTAAAGCAACTACTACAAAATTCGGATAAAAGTCAATCCTAGAACGAAAAACCCGGCTTAAGTTTTGTTTCTGTTAATGTTTTTACAAGCATTTTTCGGCATCTTCCCTTAATTTATGAGATTGGCATTCGGCGGCTGCAAGAAATCAAGATCAGGTGAGTGCCGGCGGAAATTGAATTGAAAAGCCGGTAATTGAATTAGTCCCAGTCCCAAGTATTTTCGAGAAAAAGGAGCGTTTAATTGGTGCCGGTAATAAAGATTTTAACGCGATTCTTACTCTTAATGAACTCGCACATCCGCGGCGAGCTTGTTTGGTTGTGGGAGCTTACGGAGTTATTTAAAGGATTCTATGGAAAGTAAAGGAATTCAAGCAGCTGATAATTGTCTTAAATGTGTGAAATACCTCGGTATCCTATCAGCATATAATATAACTAATAGTTAAGTTTTAACAACTTTCTTATCCAACCGAAAAATCGTGTAGTTAATAACTTACTAGTAACAAATTTAAGAAAATTAAAACACACAACCAAATGTGCAGATTTCTTGAAAATTTAATAGTTTAAATAATGCTAACTTAAAAACTTAGTGCTGATACCGAACATATTCTGATTTTCCCGCCTCTTCACCAGGATTTAATAATCCCCTCGGAGCCAGTGCATCCGAATAATCCAAACCACAACCAGAATTAACACCGAAAGGTGTCTACCTCAGCACGCGATGCGCAGTTCACAAGCCACATGCCACATGCGACGTGCATTTAATTTCCATCTCAGCTGGCCGCCTAATTTGCACATTTAATGAGTGTGTAATTTGCAGCTAAATTTAATTGCTCTAATTAGGTGCTACACTGGCCCTGAGTGGCGGGAACAGGAGAGCGTGACTGAGGTGGTTTCGGTCCGCCTCCACTAAGTGTTTGCAAGGTCCTAAGGACAACTGCCTCAAAGCAAGCCAGAGTCGCGTCAATGCAGGCCAAATCAACTGAAATAATTGCGTCTTCAATTGAAAATTGTGATGGTTGCGACCTTGAGCACTTTGGTTAATTGCAAAACGAACTCTTGCAACGATTTGAAAGAGGAGAGATTTCGTTGCCTGAATTCCGTTTTAAAGCACTAAAAGAAATATGAAAAAACTTCCATTATGTTTGAACAAGAATTTAACGCTGCAGGCAAGGACAACGCACACAAGTCCTGTGGTCCTCGCCCCCTGCCCCCCTCAAACATTGTCCGAGTCCAAGATGCGGCATTAAAAATGAAAAAGCAACTCAAAATTCTCTGCCTCGCAAATGGGAACGCAGCAGTAAAAATACCAAATCGCATAGTCATGGGCGTGGAGGAGGAGCAACTTGGGTTATATGTAACTGAATCCTATCCCATCCCTCTCCCCTTCCCTGCCTGGTATTTTCCCTTTCCTGGGGTCCAGGCCCGGGCTCATCTGAGGCATGCAAAATGAACCATAAAGTGCAGTCAGTCAAGATGTTTGGGATCCCTTCAAAGCAGAGCAGACCTCCCTTGTAGGTACTCCCCGAGTAACCCATCCACTTTGTTATTTTCCACTCCCCTCCTCAGCTGATAAACCCTTGACTCCGAAGTCCTTGACCACGTTCACCCCTTTCCAGAGCCCAAATCGGTTGCATATTTTCCAGGCGCCAGCTCGGACTCATACCGGACTCATACCTCCTAGATAAGGAAAGTATCCCCACTCTCTGGGGCAAAGTATGTTGGAAACTAACTTCCGTTTGAGGTCTAGTTTCTGTGGCAGTAAGGATCCAAGTGGACTCATTTGAGTTTGTGCTAATCGGGAACACAAAGTTAAACGTTAAACATTAAGCAGTGCTCTCTTCACAGTTGCTGAAAATGAGAGATTTTATACAACTCTCCTGGCATGTTTCACATTTTGAATTTAAAGTATTCGAAACTCTAATTGGCTCAAGTTTGAAAATATGCCAGGGGCTAAATGCTGACTAATCAGTTGGGACATAAACATTTAGCTGGTCTCGTTGGCTTCTTAAAAGTCGACTAAATGAAAATGCAGCCATAAAGCTTAGGAATAACACCTCAGTCAGATGCAAATGTTATTTACTTTTACTTTTATTTTTTGTTTTTTTCTTCATCCCAGCTCATCCGGGGCCACTTCCCGCCCACCTAACCACTCATAAGCTCACTTTGCCCACACAGGGGCAGGGACGGAGACAGACAGGGGCGAAACAAGATAAACACGTTTACAAATTTTTTGCCAAAGCACTTTCCCTGGAAAAGTCGGGGGAAAACACACGAGAGTATCATGAAAAATGTACAAAGCGTTGCCAGTGAGTTTGGTTTTCCTGCAGCCTCCGTCTTTCTGTCTTTTTGTCCTCTTGTCCTTTTGTCCTGGTGTGTAAATTTAATTGATTGACATCAGTTGAGCGTGAGGAGTGAAAACAAAGACCCAAAGAGCTTCGTGTAAACAAATGATTTGTGAATTGCCTGTCTAGCGAAAATGATAATCGAATGTGGGAGCAAACGCACATCTTAATTTGTTTTCAATGCAAATATTTGACAAATTCTACGAACGAATTCTCCACTTAAGCCCGGATTACGTGTCACTCGGAAAGTTAAGTGCGAGCGAAAACAGTTTTAATGATGCATTGAATGAATAAGGGAGAGAATCAGGTCAGGTGTAGTGTGAATTTAATTGAGTTTACTTTGGTATTCAAGGGATAACTGATGAGACTGTTAAGAGGCTCTTCAAAAGCTTCATTCGAGAATGAAGAGCGTTTTAAAACGACCGATAATTCCGATATTCGCATTATTTCTTGTTAGGTCAGGAGCAACAGATAGTGATGAGGTAAGAGGTTGCCTCAAAACATGAATTTCCGAATTCCAACGATATAAAAATATAATTAATAACTTAACACCAAAAGGATACTGGAAACACCCTCTGGCAGTCCCCGAAAGCCGAGAGCTAGGTACTCCCTGAATATAGTTAGGCGACATTTTGATCCGAGTTCTCCCTGGTCCGCGATGAAATATGAAGAATGCCTTCCTCACAATTAGTTAATTAAGTTAAGTTCGCGTTGTTGCTGGCACATTGGGCGTCATCTTGGCTGCTCATCAGGGCTATCAAGATGAAAGCGAATGGCTTTTCGATTCTGAGAATTCCAAGTGAGTGGCAACGAAGGGGCTGAAAAGACAAACGTGGGCCAAAGCTGCTTTGAAGTGCTCATCCACACATCCACATCCTTCTTGTGTGTTTTTGGAGCTCTTGGTGCTTTGTGGCTTTCGGCGATTGCTGCTGCTGCTGCATGCTAATCGAGTGAAATTCTGAAATTCAGCCACAGGTCGAGGGGCTCCCACACTCCCACTCCCTGCGAACTCGTAAATAATTGATTAATAAATTACAAACAGTTAAGGCGGAATGCCATATATGCCACAGGAAAAGGGTGAGTGGCTCGAGTTGCCTGGAAGCAAATGGAAATATTCGGTTTACTCTCCATAGTTACTATTCAAACTTATAGGTGGCATTTATTTTCTAATATTATAGAGTAGTTCCATTTCTACAACAGTTTCAGAGTATTATCCTACATTTTGAAATATTTAATTAAACTTAATTCCTAAATGGATCTTATTAATTAAGCAATTATTGTGACTTTCAACCCAAATTCCTTTCAACTCGATTGCCTCAAGTACTTCAGTCAAATCAAGCTCAATCCCACTCCAATTCGCATCAAATTCATTTCAATTAGCTGCAATTCATTCCAATTTCAACACACTCTGTCCCATTAATGTGACCAGCTCCCACTTGCCAACACTCAGCCAGCCGAGGCCATGCGTTTTCCCGGCACTGGGGACCCAAAATATATACATAGTTGACTGTCCTCGGCTCTCTGTTTGCCCGAACCGAAATTGCGCACATTCATTTCCGGAATTCTGGGAATTTCTGCTTTTCTGCGGCCACTGTCCGTCGAGGGATAC
>VNJZ01010760.1:0-16090 GCA_008042795.1 Drosophila asahinai
GTGAGTGAAACGGCTATACAGTGTGTCGATTAACCCTACACGGTGCATGGGGTTAAAAGAAGCCCTAGTAATGACAAGAGCTGTAAAGTTTACAATTTAATTTTTATTAATTTTGAATTGGACATAATTTTTTGCTTTTGTTTTTGAAGGAATATTCTTTTGTTTAAATGTTTAATTCTAAAGTAAATTCTAATTTTAAAGTAAAATTTTTTTATATGTAATTTAACATTGACCTGCTCAGCGGCTTTTAACAATACATGTTTTAAATTATTTGTAATTGATTGATGTAATTGAATTGGGACAATTCTAAACCGCACTCCTAGCACGTGCTTGCGACAGAAACTGCAGTACGGCATTTTTTTCTTTGTGGACAAGGGTTAACGATTTGAAAAAAATTCGTCCGCAGACAACCTTTCTGTTCGACAAGCAAGCACGCACTGAAATTTTGCAACTCAAAACCGAACGACTTCGGCTGCCGACTGGACTACCTTCGGTAGTTGTATCATGATTCGAACAGCCCACACTTCAGTTCGGTTTGAAACAAAACTATTTACATTAATGGAAATAAATAAATTTAATTTAAAAAATAAATAAAATAAAATACGCATAGCATAAACACTTATAAATTTGGATTTTTGCTTGCTAAACTAAACGGTACCATTGAGGTATTGATACACGAACTCCAAAGGATTAAGTTTAAGATTATGGATTTCAGCAAGGCAAAACAATATTAAATCTCTAAATCCATCAATCTACAGAGAGTTCGGTAAGACCATGGATTTAATTAAAGTAAGATAATGTCAACAGTAGTAAATAAATAAGAAATAATGTAGTTCATACTATTTAAAATGAACTATAATTGTTCTAAGCAGAACTGGGAACTGAGAACACAGAAAGCGCTTTATTCGGAACACCTCACACTGCAGTTTAGTTTGAAACAAAACTTTTTGAAATAAATTTATTTAATTAAAAAAATAAATAAAATAAAATAAGCACAGCATACACACTTACAAATTTGTATTTTTGCTCAAAGCTCAAGAAGCAGCACTGAGAACACAGAAAGCGCTTTATTCGGAACACCTCTCTCAAAACTTTTTGAAATAAATTCATTTAATTAAAAAAATAAATAAAATAAAATAAGCACAGCTATTCACTTGATGAATAAATACGGAATCCTTCCGTAGAGATATTGATATATGATCTATCACCTCCAAAGGATTAAGTTTAATATTATGGATTTCAGCATGGCCAAACAATATTAAATCTTTAAATCCATCAATCTACTGAGAGTTAGGTAAGACCATGGATTCAATTAAATTAAGATAATGTCAACAGTAGTAAATAAATTAGAAATAATGTAGTTCATATTATTTAAAATAAACTATAGTTGTTCGAAGCAGAACTGAGAACACAGAAAGCGCTTTATTCGGAACACCTCACACTGCAGTTTAGTTTGAAACAAAACTATTAAAATTATTTGAAATAAATTCATTTAATTAAAAAAATAAATAAAATAAAATAAGCACAGCATATACACTTAACATTTCGTATTTTTGCGTGCTAAACTAATACGGATTCCTTCCAACCGCACATTTCCGATAGACCACCAATGCCACATCCAAGGTCTTATCCAAGCTTTTGGAATTCCTCAAAGCCATGCATCTATAAAACCAAATATGTAAGCTCAAGTAAATAAATAGGTAATATAATAAAATAAATAAAAGCAAAATTAAAAATAAAATTAAAAATAAACTTCAGCCCAAGTCAAGAGCACAGAAACGAATGAACAAAAGATGCCAAAGAGACCTCCTTATATACGAAAACTGACCGATGAAATCTGACAGTAAACGCAGGGCCAGCTGTGGTAACTAAGAACATATTCCACTCAGGGTTGTCGCCAACATCGTTCCCGCAACCCTACGTCATTTCCGATTTATTAAACAAAAAAAAAACAACTTCCCCAAACACCTCTTCCTCTTTCCGTGAGCTTCCACTTCCCACTTCCAGCTCATTCAGTATTCAAAAGCCAAGTCAATACTCAGTTTCTAAATACGAATAGGTAGTTTAGCTTTCCTCTTTTTTGTTTAAAGTTTTCAGCAGCAGCTGATTGAACGTTGACCGCTCAAACACTAGACAACACACACTCCACAAAAGGCCGGAAACTTTCAATTCAGTAAAGAGTTAGTCGAGCAAGAAAGACACTCGCAAACCGGCCAGTCGAGAGTTTTTCCGCTGACCAGTTGCCAGGCATTTTTATTTTGTTTTTGTCTATTTGGGCACAGCTTTCGGTTCACGTTTCGGTTTCGGTTTCTGTCAGTTGCATTTCAAGCTTCGAGCTTAGCAGTTGCAGTTGCAAAAATCGTTGTAAAATAGCAAGAGAAAATTAAGTTTGTTGTTTTAAGCTGTAAGTGCATTGGATTTTTATTTTTTAGGCAGAGGAAAAAATTAGAGAATATGTGAAAATTAAGATAATGTTAAAGGTTTTATTCAAATTTTTAAAGGCATGGTTTTTTTTATAAAAGTGTTTAAAGTGATTTCCAAGAAAATTCCATAACAAGTTATTTTATTTTATTGGATTTCTTTATTATTTGAAATTAGTTTGAACTAAAAATTATTTTTAAACTAAAATATAATTCGTAATAGACTTTTTCATACCTCTAAAAAATTGCATAATAATTTTATCAATTTTATTAACCCAATCCAATCGATCAAAAATAATATGAATGTGTCGTCACACTTCCGTAAACCAAGGGTATCATTGATAACTCGACTTCTTTCTTTTTTTTTGTTGATATCAGAAACCCATCTAAGCAATCGATCAACAAACGTTTTCTGTGTAGTCACGTTTCAATTTCGATTTCAGTTTCGGGTTTGTTATGTTCTCGGTTTCGTTTGGACTCGATTGGGATCTCAACTTTCTAAATGCTAATAGAGGAGCTCACCTGGAGTGGGCGCGTCATCCACTTCCTGGCTTAGCCCGAACAAAGGGGAACGGAACGCGCTGTTAATTCTTAAACAGTTTTACTAAATTAAGGCGGTGGCTTGCATGACAAGTGGCGATGAACGATCGATTGGCAGGGCCTCCCTGTCTCATATAAACATATAATATAATATTTGCCAGCCCATTCTCAGGCAGTAATCAAAGCTTGATGTGTGCTCATGGCGAATTATTTGTTTATACTCGTATATTTGCATTTTTTTCTAAGCTCACAACAATTTTTATTTGCCAGCTTTTTATGGATAATATTTGATGAGAGAGATCGCACCTTTGTGGGCTCTTGAGATGTTTAAATTTAAGGCTACTAAGCTAATTTTCTTTGGAATCTGTTAAGAAAAGAGTCTGACTGTGATTGATTGAGGTATTTTCCGTTAATGGGTTTAAGTTTCACTTTTCTCAAAAGAAAAACCTCAGGGTAAAGTGGAATAGTAATGGATATGGCCTGTGGCAATTGAGTGTCTTCGAGGCAATTGAAAGGCTTGGCAGGCGATGAAAATGGGCGGCATTTAATCAAGCTCGTGAGTCAGTTGAGCCACTCGATCGGTCAGTGGCTCACATATATCTTATATATCCTATATATATACCGAACACGCGATTCAGCCGCCGCTCAGTTGCCGTTCGTCGTTCGTAGCTTGAAGTACTCCCAGCTCTGACTCGGGCCGCGCGTGAAAATCTAGAAAGAAAACAACTCAAATTGACCAACAATTGCTTGGAAATTGGTAAATTAAGCAGTTTAATAAGATGATAATAGCTAAGTAGTTGAAGTTAGCAAGTGTTTTTTTAGGTCATCTCGTTATTTGTGAGATAAGTCGCCTTGTGCTGTCCAACTTATAATTACTTGTGGTGATGTTTAAAGCTGCAATTTTAAGTCAAGGTCGATCTTTCGCTTGAAACTCGCCTCAGACTGGTCCCAGACCGGTTTTTTTTGTGTTGGCTTGTTATGTTTTGTTATCAAATCGGGCGAAGCCAAAGCTCTCGACCCCTGGCTGGCCCCGGGCCCAAATTAGTTGACCAGCAATTAGCAACCTCTCGTTAAATTAGCCTCACTTCTCTTGCAATTAGCCAGATCATCAACGCCGAGCACGCCATGAAGCTCAGCCCGAGTCTGCTTCTCCTCTGCGCCGCCTTGCTGGGCAGCTCCACAGCCACGGATGTCAGGCCTTGTCCGAAATGTAAGTAGGAAAAGTTATAAAACTTGGATGGATGATAAGGTCTAGAACGAGTCATTAAAACGGGTTTGGGAAGTCAATAAACCAAAGCCGCAAAGCCCTGCAAGTGTAATCAAATGTAATACTAGGAAATCCTATTTAAATGGTTTTCCTTATAAGTTGTTGGTTTCAGAGTGATAAAATTAAATGTTGAAAAAATTAGCTGTTAATAAAATTAAATTAAGTTGAATTCCTAAAAGGAAACCCTTACTTTTTAATTAATTTCTTTAATTTGTAACTAAAAACTTAACTTAAATTCAATACTGCGTATGAATTATAGGCAATTATTATAGGCTTGCAAATGTATCAAAGTTAATACTAAGAATTCCTATATAAATGGTTTTCTTTATAATTTGTTGATTTCTCAGTGATAAAATTAAATGTTGAAAAAATTAGCGGTTAATAAAATTGAATTAAGTTGAATTCCTAATAGGAAAACCTTACTTTTTAATTAATTTCTTTAATTTGTAACTCAAAACTGAACGTAAATTCAATACTGCGTATGAGTAATAAATTATTATAGCCCTGCAATTATTATAGGCTTGCAAATGTATCAAAGTTAATAGTAAGAATTCCTATTTAAATGGTTTTCTTTATAATTTGTTAATTTTTTAGTGATAAAAATAAATTAAGTTGAATTCCTGTTAAGAAAGCCGTACTTTTTAATTAATTTCTTCCATTTGTAACTAAAAACTTAACTTTATTCAACACTGCGTATGCGTAATAAATTAATATAATATATATTCCCTGTAACAAAAGTCCAACTAAATATATTTACAATGACACTCGCCTTGTAATTAAAATTCAGATAATGATTATTACAATGAAACTCACCTCTTGATGGACATGGAAATTATTTGTTATATAATTTTTCCCAGACAACACTGCGGATGAGAAATTAGCCTTTGGGTTACATTTGTAATTATATAATTGCTTCTGTTTTGATTATGTAAATCATTTTTATTATCAAAATTTACCTGATGCATAATGAACCTAAAGTGGCATTTAATTTTAATTTGAGTTTTAGTCTTAGGACTTGTTTAAAATGAGAAAACAACAGGCAGGTTTGCTGTTATTACTTTTGAATTAATTTGCTCAAGCTTTGCTATATTTTGCCTGCTTAAAAATGAAACTTGATATTTTATTCATAATTCTTTAATAATTTGTTAACCTCCAAACTTTACTCTTAAAAATTCCCAGCCAAATCCCGGGCTCTAAGTGCCAGCGATGTCTCTATTTCGAACTGCCCGAAGAACAAGTGCATTTTGAAGCGCAACACAGAGGCCAGCATCCAGATGAAGCTCCGGCCAGAGCGTGACTTCCAGGAGCTGACCTCGGACATCCAGGGCATCATCCTGGACGTGCCGCTGCCCTTCCCCGGCTACTACGGCACCAGCGCCTGTCCGCACATCTACGACGAGGCGGGCGAGAAGAAGGTGGGCTGCCCCCTGAAGGCCGGCCAGGTGTATACCTACAAGAACAGCTTCAAGATCCTGCCCGTCTACCCCACCGTCAGCCTGGAGATTCACTGGGGCCTGGGGGACAAACAGGGCGATGCCGCCTGCTTCCAGATACCCGCCAAGATCAAGGCCTAAGACACCGGAGAGTGCACTCAATGTAGCTTTTATTAGTGGTAAATCTTAGGAGCTTAAGTAATAGGGATTAAGTACGGTTAAGTTAGGGCTCCCAGTTCTCCGAGAGCGGCATATTGCGGCATCCAGCCAGTGACGCAATATGGCCAGAGAGGACTCCACCAGAGCCCGCTCGGAAGGTCTAATAAAAAAACACCACGACGAACTCTACGAAACGCCTCCACTTGCTGCTCACACTGCTCCACTTTCCGCTTGCTTTAATTGTTTTTAATTAATATTTTTTAACTGATGCCCGGCATGCAATGATCTCGTGTGTGTGTGTTGTGTGTGTGATCGTGATAAATATCTTTTCGATTTGGCGCTGGCGTTCTAGGTGGTTCTTCACTTCTTGAGCTCGTACACCGGCTGCTCCTCGTTCTCGGCGGGCTCCAGTTGGGCCAGGGCCAGGTCCTGGTTCTGCAGCGCCTGCTGCAGCTTCCGCCAGCTCTCGGCGGCGGCATCGTAGCCCCGCAGGGAGCCTCTGCCCAGCTGCTGCTGCTGCATCTTCCGCATTTGGTAGCGATGCTGCCGGAGCAGCTGGGTCCACTTCAGGTTGTTACCGTTCCCCATCCGATTGGTAGTAGCTGGAGGAGCTGCTGCCAGGGTTCCGCTGAAGGTGTTGTCATCATCGGTGTCCTCGGGATTCTGATTGTTCTGGTTGTTGTTGGTGTACAGCTGCTCGGCCAGGGCATCAATGGCATAGGAATTGGGTCCAGGTAGCTGGGGGAAGAAAGGATTAATGCAGGAAAAAATATAAAATATATAAATGTATTTTTAGAAACTTCCTTGAGCTAATTTAAGGGTGTATGTGGGCGCTTACCTGCTTGACATCCTCTACCGCCTTGCCGCTGGATCTCTTGCCATGAGCTAGAAAAAATACACGTGAGCTAGGATGATGAACTTCTTTCTTATTAGGACCTATCCGATGGGCACTTACCTCCCCAACACGAATGTCCGTACTCCAGGCAGGAACCTGCAAGTAGGCAACGCATTTTTTTCAATTTAAAATAAATCATCATCAGCTGGGAAGTCGCTAAGACACGTGAAGCATTTTAACCCCCGCTGAGTCTAGGCCAAAAGGCTTCAAAGTTTCTCTTTCCCAAAGTAAGCCAGTTTCCTTCGACTTCCTGCTGCTGCGGAGGCTACAAAACCCCATGTTTATTGTGTGCTCGGGGCTGCTAATGTCGCGAGCCATGATAAATGCGGCCATTATGGAACTCATACGCCAAGTCGGAGTGGGTTGAGTAATGCACTCGGCTGGGGAAGATGCAGGAGGAGGAGCAGGCATCAGGAGCAACCTGTGGCTGTGCATAACACACGGCTTACACAACGTCCTTGATGCCACTCCGTGCATTGTGTGCCCCCAAAAAAAAAAAAAATACAGAAAGCCTGAAAGGAAAGGTGGCAACGCAGAGCTAATCACACAAATGGACGGCAACGCATCATCAGAAGAGGACAAGGACGAGACCTCAGCTGGGACAGGACTCCTGGAAACGGATGCGAAATGTCAGTCGGGGCAGGATCTGCGACAAAGAGCAGGAGTTATGGCCAGAGTGAATGGCAACAAGTTCCATGACGCAGATGGCCCAGAAAGGGCGGCGGAGTGGGTGGCGTTTGCATAAGCTTAGATAAATATAAATAACTATCTTTACATCCAGGCCAGACGACGACTGTTGCTACCCTGCTGGCCATATATCAAACCCGTAATCATTTGTCAATTACTTAAACCGTGGATTAATTGTTGCCGAGCAAACTGGCAGCCTGGCAGCCATACATATTGACAGGCATGGCGGGCATGGCCATCAGAGATAGCGAAGGGCTGTCATTAAGCAAAGTCCTTGCTTAACGGCCTTCCCGGGAATCCTTCGACAGCGATGCCTAATTAAGTTGGCCATTGCAGTTTAATGGCCACATCCTTGATCTTGGCCAGCGGCCACTCCGGAATAACGCGAATAAGGCGAGTAATGCCTTTTTTTAATGGCCCCACCTCTCATAGTGCGACGCAATTTGTCTGGAAACCCCATTTAATGGGCCATTCTACCTGACGGGTCAGTATCTGAGTAGCTGAGTATCTGACTGCTGCTATCTCTGACTTTTGTTTGGGTTTCCGTTTCGGGGATTCCCCAGTCTGGCCTGACAATTGCTAAAATAATCATTTAATGTGTGATTCGTCGTTTTGGTTATTGTTTAGTGCGCCACTTAGCACAATAATTATTACTTAAGTAGTAAAGTGTCATTGGACATTAAGTAGCAGCTTGGCAAAAGTCGTTTCAAGGGAAAAGGTGATTTAAAAACCTAGGTAGATATTATTTTTTTAAGCAATCTTTAGATATTTTAGATTAGAATGAGCTTGTTTCTATAGGAAACATTTTTGTACAGAAAAATATAATTAAAAGTATTTTTTTTAATGTAAATACATTTTAAAATAATGTAGAAATATCTTAGTTACAGAGATTGGCAATTTTTTGTTGGAGAACCCATTCCTTAGGTTTATTTTTATTAACAAATCAAGACATTAAAAATTAATTTAATGGATTTAATGGATTAATTATTTTATATGAATATTTGATTTCTAATAGGTTCCTAAATCGTATTGCAAAATTGGTATTAGCTAGTCTCTATAATTTTCTCAGAGAGCAAGTATTATTTATGACAAATTTCCAACCTTTTTATCATTTCCATGCTCAGAACGTGAACCTAACCCAATTTACGCACTTTGTCAGAATTTTCCTATGCCAAAGTCGGCTCCTTTGTCCCTTTTGGTTTATCTCTCTTTGCCGCATCCCATAAAAAACGTAAATAAAATGGGGAAGGGTGCTAACTTGGCCAAGAGGAATGGCCATGCCACCCACAAATGCAATGCCTGCAGGCGGCACAGCTTGAATTTTTCACACGTTCAGCTCGGGGTTTATTTTCCCGTTCTCGCTGACGTTCTTTTCGCGTCTCCGTGGGTTTCTCTATTGCCATGTCACGAATTCTACGCTTTACATTGAATGCACAGGGAAAATCTCAGGGAAGGAAAATTTCAGGATCATGATTTGTTATCAACTTGGTGTGGTACTGTTAAGGCAAATATCAATGCCAGACTCTCAGGGAATTTTAGTAAAAAGAATGAAGTATGCTTTATAAATTTAATAAATTCCATTTTTAAGAGCTAAGGGGTCCCACACTAAAATATATACCATTCATAAGGTATTCATTAATAAGATCTATTTTTAAAATATGACAAAACCTAAAACCTTATTAATTAAGTAATGATAAATAATCTCCAAGATATATACCTTTTGCATAATAAGCCCGTACTAAAATTACATTTCTTGGCTAAAAATTCCAATAAAAGTTTACTTTTTCCTTACAATTATTAAGCTAAATAAAAATAAACATTTTCTCCCGGTGCACCCGGTATTTGGCACGCAGTTGGGATTAATTTACGACGGCAATTGAAAGCGTCGAAAGCCGGTGTGCCAGAGGGGTGTGTTGGTGGCTCGAAGGGCGATCTGGCCCCGATCCCCGGGTCCACAATCAATTTCCACCTGTTAGCCTGCATTCGCAGGTGAGTAAGGTGAAAATACGTAGAACAAAACCCCGAAAAGGGAAGCCGCCAAAACCAGCGAGCAAACAAAGGCGTATCAACAGGAAAATGTGCATAAAACTCCGGCTGATAAAGCGGATTAGAGCCGCCAAAAGGAAGGGGAGCTACGAGCTGGGAGCTGGAGTTTTCCCAGTTAAACCATGATATTGGTAATATGCGTTAATCAGTTGGTAGTTTGGTATTTTTATGACCCACGCCCAGATAGGCCACCACCGGATGGAAATTCTTGGAAATGTGACTCAGCTAAATATTCAATTTCATCATTGGCCCAAGCCCCGAAAGTATGCTTCCAAAGGTGATGAGAAAAAACAATTAGGTTCAACAAATTAATACGATTTATTTGTTTAATTAGTGAAACATTAGAAAGAATGTTTGTAAGACCAGAAAGCTAATAGGGATTTAATAATAATGGTATGGTTATGGTGAACTTTTAACTTAAGTATTTTATAGTAATTAATACTTCTAGTAAAAGAAAATAAACTAAATTTGGTTAAGTTTAAAAAGTTTACAGGTCATGAAAAATCAGAATAAAGAATTAAGTTTAAACTATTTTATTGATTTTAAAGCTAAAGTCTTTTTTCTACCTATTTTTTTGATATGTGTCATTCGGAATAAATTTCTGGAGAATCTGTACTTAATTTTTTATATAAAAAACACAAATTCGAATTAAATAATTATTAACTGTTATGAGTTTAACTTCCTTTTAATAACTGAAAGAACTCTTAATTAAAGTTAAACTTTTAATTCAATTAAAAAGTTCACTTTACCTTTAAAATTAATTAAAAGACAATAACTTAAAGACAGATAAGAACTACTAGAGACAGCAGGAATACGGCCCAGTTTCTCAAGCTTTACCTCACGGAATACTGCACCGTGAAACGTGCCCTGATGGGATCCTACTTGCTTTGTCACATTTTGAAGAAGCATGAGCCTTTACTTTAGATACTTTTAAACTCTTTCCAAGCTTCTACATTAAAATGATTAAAATAGATACTAACTCTTCACCAGAACCGGAATAGTATATACCACTGAATATATTATAATAATTAATTATCTAAGTGAAATTTCTAGTTAATTTATTACCTGTCACCAAGGCAAAGAGCGCCACCAGCACCAACAAAGTCCAACTGCACTTGATGTACCACATTTTGCAATGGAATTTAGCTTTTTTCTTAAGCACAAACTGCACTCAAATTGTTCGATGTCAGTTATAATTTATTCCAGCTGCAAGCGCTTTTGGCAACTTTTAGCAAAACTTTTCGCACTCTCCACACTGAAACACTGAGTCTAAACCTGCACTGCTGAAAGCCAAGGTGAGCTGCCACTTGTTGATCGGAGTCAGGTGCTCTTCGCTGCGGATTGCCAGCAAACTGTGGTCGGCCAGCGGCTTTTATAGCATGCTCCTGGCCCAGGCACTCTACGTCCGCAGAAGGCAGATAACGGGACAGCCAATACGAGCGGCAGTTCCGAACGCGGAGCCTCCAGGCCGAAGAAACACGAGCGCAGCCGAAGCGCAGCCAATGAGCCAATGAGCGGTGAGATGGAGGCGCCCACGCAACAGGCTGCCGTCGGTAAGGGTTAAGGGGGGTCAAGGGAGGCTAAAGCTAATGGGGGGGAACGGGAGTGCTACAGTGGGTGGCTTGGTAGGGTATACACGGTGACAGGGGCGGCGTCATGGGGATCCACAAAAAAAGAGGTGAGTTTGCAATTCAAATTCAAATTTTATGATGAGAGTTCTTACTAATATATTTAATTAGAATTATTATTTTGTATGCTTTGATATATTATATATTATATTTAATTATTTTATAACTTTTATATTGTTAGCATTTCGCATTTAGTATTGTAAGTTAGGATCTCGTCTACATTAAGAAAATTAGGATTAAGTAAACAAAGACTACGGTCACACTACGATTTGGAAAACGAAATAAATAACACTGAATAATTAAACCAAGAAAAATAAATCTTAGAAATAAAGAAGAATCGATATAAAAACTACCTTAACAATATATATTATATTTTTTTATAACTTTTATGTCATTAACCGCAAATAAACATAATTTTCTTTCTGAACATATTAATGTTTAAAAAAGGATTTATTTTATTTTAAAAACTTTATTTATATTTGGAATATAGGGAGATTTCCATAACATTTTAGACGAAGCTTAGGCTAAACTCACCCTTTTTTGCCACACCTCTGTGCCCAAAGCAAAAGCCAAGCTATAAACTCAATGCAGTTGCTGGGGCCCCCACGCAAGCCAAGTTCATTTTGTGGCCAACGCAGGACTTACGTTTAATTACCGTTGAAAAAAAGTTTTGCTGTACCTTTTAAACGTTTGAGCATCTCTTTAAGTGAAAATCTATTATATTATTTTAACTTATGACAAATCTAAATAGAGAAATTTGCATTTTTTTGTATTAAAATAATTTTTTATTCTTTTAAACAAACAGAAATTGTTTTTTTTTAATAGAGGTAGAGTTTTATTGCTCTATTTCTGGAGTCTGATTGTCCGCTAACTGTAGAAGTATTCGGGACTTAAATTAGACACCATGGTGGCCATCATTTGGGTTGACCAGGCATTCCGTGTAACCTTTGATCCGAGTAAGGTTGACCAGGGAGACATAGCCGGACCCGAGACGCAGGCTATCTAGCTTCTAGCATGAATCCGCAAAGCTTCAGCTTCAAATCCTCAATCAAAACGAATAAGACGGCCACAAGTCAAGGGGATCTAAGTGTAGCATCTCTGAGGATAAATAACCATTAAATTGGTTTCTTAACGTAAAATAATCATTGCTATTATCTCAAAAAAAAAATTAAATAAAACAGCAGCAAAACAGCATCCTGCAACCTGCATCTCCATGGGTAAAAGCCGCAGGAAGCCAAGCCAAGTTAAGTAAATATTTTTAGCGAGAAGACATTCAAATGTGTTGCTCCTCAAGAAAGAACGAAATAAACGCCTTAGAAAACTTAGCCAAGATAACTTCATCAACGAATTTAAACAATAAAGTAAATGAAATAAAAAATAAATAAATAATAAAATAAATAAAAAAATAAATACACCACCACAAGTCGCCAGAGCGACCTCCTTATTTTCACAAACTGGCCGATGACATCCGACAGGAACTAAAGAATAAAGATAATGAACTCCAAAACTTAGACAACCAATCTCTGGGGATAAATAACGAAGCCTTAGAATTGAGATGCACTGCAGCGACTCCGACGGACCTCCACGCTCCATCTGCATCTCCATGGGTAAAAGCCGCAGGAAGCCAAAACAAGTAAAATAAATATTTTCAAATGTGTTGCTCCTCCAGACAGAACGAAAGTAAATGAAATGGAAATAAATAAATAAAAAAATAAATAAAAAAAGAAAAAAAGACCATCACAAGTCAGGATCACAGAAACGAATGAGGAACCAAGCCAAAGGGACCTCCTTATATACGAAACTGGCCAATGACATCTGACAGTAAACGCAGGGCAAGCTGAGGGAACTAGCGAACATTCAGGGTTGTCGCCATCATCTTTGCCTTAAACCCAAACGAACATCCAGGGTTGTCGCCATCATCTTTCCCTCAAAATATGTACAGTGCTGAACTGAAGTGTTGGCACAGTTGGAAATGTCAACTTTAAACGTTATTCCCAGGCATATGCAGCATTTAAATGATTCAATTTTGTTGTATATAGTTGAGTTAAACATTTGTGTATTCATTGGCATTATTTTTTAATAATTTTTTTTAATGTCCTTAAAACTATTTAAACTTTAGCAAAAAAATTAACGCATTTCGTGAGACAAAAGTCTTGGCACAGTTGCCTTCCTTATTTGAATTTTTCTTATTTTAAGCCTAATCTGCCTTTTTTTTTTTGAAATTGATAACGGAACTTTCCCTTAACCATATGAGGTCCCAGAAATCAGCGTATTTCAGCGAAAAAAGTCCTTAACAAGTACAATGAAGGCTAATTTTATTACGAAATAGCCAAGTTTATGCAATCTTATCATCTTTAGGCTGTAAAAAAGGTCAACGGAAGCGAAAAAATACAAAAACCCCATATAAATTAGTTAAATTTTTGAGGTTACGTACCTATTTTTAAGTTTAAAATATAAAAAAAAATTGTTGGTTTAACTTTTAACTTTGATTTTTATTACCAATGAAATTTCCAACAAAATGAGGTATCAGTCACTTAAATTGGACAAAAACTAACTGATCTACGCACTGGTTTTTTAATCTGTGTGCTCCTCCAGCAGTGCTAGCCATGGCGTGCCTACAAATTTCCATAGAACCATCGTTTATAAGCCCCTCAGACCTCAACTATATACAACAAAATTGAATCATTTAAATGCTGCATACACCTGGAAATAACGTTTAAAGTTGAAATTTGCAACTGTGCCAACACTTAGGTTCAGCACTGTACATATATATTTTTACAGTATGAGTATTCCTTTCGAATCATGTAATCGATAGTACATCATCATTTAATATGTGCTGTCCTTACAATATTTGTGAATTTCGTGTGATTAAGGCTGTCGCGTGGCTGAAATGTGTGTCCTACGATACATTCAATTGTGCAGTGTGTGGGGCTTCGTGTGTTGAAAGAATGTGTGTGTGGCTTGGTAGTGTGTCAATTAGCTACCAAACAAACATTTCATTTGTTACGTTATGTTGGTTGGTGAGTGTAAGTTAATCATTTAGTTTCGAACGCAAATACATTGGTCTGCTGATGCTCTAGGATGCAGCCAGACCAACAAAATGGTACAGTGGTACCTGTTTGTGTGGGGCTCTGCTTTGAGAGGGGTGTCAAAAGTGTGTGTGAGCGGTGCAATGCTTTTCGTCTCTCCTTTGAGAGGGGTGTAAACCGTGTGTTTGTGAGCGGTGCAATGCTTTCCGTCTCTCCTTTGAGAGGGGTGTAGAGGATGTGTGTTTGTGAGCGGTGCAATGCTTCTGTCTCTCCTTTGAGAGGGGTGTAAACAGTGTGTTTGTGAGCGGTGCAATGCTTCTGTCTCTCCTTTGAGAGGGGTGTAGAGGATGTGTGTTTGTGAGCGGTGCAATGCTTTTTGTCTCTCCTTTGAGAGGGGTGTAAAGGATGTGTTTGTGCGAGCCAGAGCAATTTTTTGCTTTAAGGGGTGTAGAGAGTGTATTTGTGAGCGGTGCAATGCTTTCCTTCGAGAGGAGTGTCAAAAGTGTGTTTGTGCGATCCAGAGCAATTCTTTGCTTTGAGAGGTGTCTAAAGTGTGTGTTTGTGAGCCAGAGGAATTCTCTCCTTTGAGAGAAGAGTATATTGTGTGTGTGTGTGTGCGAGCCAGAGCAATTTTCTTCTTGTAGGTCATCCTTACTCCAGCTTGGCCAGGATATCGCCCTCACGGAACAGCAAGTACTCGTTCTTGTCATCCATGTCCACCTTGGTGCCGCCGTACTTGGGCAGCAGGACGCGGTCGCCCTCCTTGACGCCCACAGCCAGGTGGCCAGAACCGGCCGGGTTGCGGGAACCCGGGCCGACGGCCACCACAACGCCCTGCATCTCCTTGGGCACCGACTCCTCCGGCAGCAGGATGCCCCCGGCGGTGGTGGTCTTGACCTCGAAGCGCTTGATCAGGATGCGGTCCAGCATGGGGATAACCTTCTTAATAACGTTCGACATCTTCTAGCTAGCTTCTTCCTTTTACTGTCAAAGGATGCCGTCAAACAGAGAACTTGAACAAAAACTGGAATTATAGAAAATTTAGACCCGAATTCCGATTTTTTTTTTCTTACAAAAATATTGTTCACTTTTTTTTTTACCTTTGAACGTTTTTTTTTTCACAGTTAATAATTTTTTCAGGTTTTTTTTTTTCCAAATTTTTTTTTTTCTTTTATTAGGCAGTTGATGCTATCCGTTCGATGCTTGGCTGTATACTGAGGCTATAAGGGTCTGGTCAGAACTAGTACGACTAATTCGACTGACAGCTAGGAGTCAAGGCTATAGTGATCGAATTTGAGTGTTTTAAAGGTTACTTGGATCGAGAAAGAAATCGGTATTTTCATATACAATAATAACTTGAAATAACTATTAAAAAAACCACGAATAATAAATAAAAGCTTTTTTACTAAGGCTATATATTTTTATACAAAAGAAGGAATATAAAAAATATTTAATATATAATTACCTAATTATTATGAATATTTTATGTAAGTGTATGAAGTATTATACATTAAATTTTAACATAAGTAAAAATTAAATTGGAAATCACTATATATTCATTAAGGGTTTCTTTAATTCTACCAATGGTAAATCCAAAGTACATACAATAATAAATGGAAGCCATTTTACTAAGCTTATAATTATTTTTATACAAAAGAAAGACCTAAAAAATCTCTGAGGCCAAGTCTGCGGCGCAGGAGAGCTTTCGCTCTTAAACTTAAACATAATTTGTCACTTTTAATTAAGTTAAATATAGTATTAGATAAATGTTCCTTTTTTAATAGTTCTTTTTTGTTAGTCGATATAGTTCTCTTTGCTGAGTATGCGTGTCTAAAATCTTATTCTTTAATCCATGCAGGATGATATAGGAGGTTCCATGGCTGGTAGTATTGTTAAGGTATTAAGCAATTATAAAAAGGGTTTAAAGGTGGTGCATATAAATGCCCAGAGCTTATTGAAGAAGATTGATGAGTTTAGGTATATGTT
>VNJZ01010763.1:0-109716 GCA_008042795.1 Drosophila asahinai
CTGTGAGATACCCGGTACCTAAACGTTTGCGCTTCACACTAAAAGGCAATTTAAAATTGAACATACATTACATTGTACATACATAAACTGGCGCCATTATATCGCACGGCTACAGCTTGCAACAGCAGTGCCTTAGGGCGGTGTGTTAAAATGCTAACCTTATTGCTAATATCTCCCATGTTTATCATCCGATTTTACTGAAATTTTCAGGAAACGTCCGCTCTTTTTTATTCATTTATTGTATCTATTAACTTTAACCTGAAAATAACGAGTATAGCTTATGTTACGTTTTTTATGATTTTTGAGGGCGCAAGTGGGCGTGGCCAAATTTTAAAACAATCTAGATCTGCGTGCAACACATTCCAATGTTGTCACCAAAGTTGGTAACTCTAGCTCTTATAGTCTCTGAGATCTGTTGTTTCACACGGACGGACAGAGGTTGGCACTAACCCATAATACCCTTGAACCCTATGGTTACCGGGTATAAAAAATGTATTAAGTTTTAGTTATATTAATTCTCAACGAATCGATCTGAAACTTATTTTTTCCTACAATCAATATTACAATTTGCCAAATAGTACAGTTTTTCTTTGTTATATATATCCAGAGACCAGCCCAATCTGACTCCACGGATGTCATGTCATGTGTGATAATAAGCACTTATTCCCCACTTAAGCCTGTTTACGCACCAGAAGGAGAGTGGGAGATAGAGAGGGCTACTCGCTGTCATGTGTACATATACATATCAATTTAATTGTAAGTATGCATAAATATCTCAACTGTTTTACTATCGCCATACTTTATGGGCCTACACATACACAGGCATACATATTACATTACCCTGCATACTTTACATAGAACAAGAGGAAGAAAACACAAACACAGGGAGAAAGGAGAAGGGAAGGAAGACGGGGCGGTGGAAAATGCGACTACCCCACGATGCCAGCTGCGCATTTTTTTTATAAATGCACACAGACTGGGCGCTGTGCTAATTTATACAACAATAATGCGAGTATCATTTTTGTTTTTATTTCGCTGCTCCGCCACCGAAATGATCTTATTGGAATACCCACTCGCAAGCACACGCATACAGCAGGGGTTAAGGGAATAGGACTTAATTTTTGTGCGACTAATTAAAAAATTGTTTGTAATAAATATATTGAGAATGTAACTTAAAAATATATATAAGTGCTGGTAAATGTAATAAATAGATTATTTCACCATAAAATCTCTTAATCTCTCAAATTACAAATTCTACAAATAATTTTGGTAGTTTTTAGTTTAAAAGTTAACTGGACTATACAATCGATCTCAAATCAAGAACTGTAATTACGACGTTTGAATAAATTGGTGGTGAATTATATTAGCAATCTGTGAATGACATTAACCTCTAGTTCCATTTCCTTGAACTCCACTGTGCGTGTGTAGGGGCTGCAGCCGAAAGAGCGAGCGAGGCGCGTGAAGCCAACGACTGATTCGTTCAGCCTTGAACTTCTCTCCGAGTGCATTAACTCTACGGGCAGCGCTGCGACTGCGAAGCCGCCGGCGGCTGCTCTGTCCGCTCTCGCAGACCTTTTGTCCCACTCGCTCCCACAGCCCCACAGCCAAAATGGCATACGCAATGTGCTAATATATATGTGTGTGCTTGTCTGTATGTGTGTGGCCAGTGACCGAGGGTCGAAGTGGGCAGAGGGAAGGGGGTGGTGCAGAGAGAGAGGGAGTTTTGCGTTCTGGGCTGCACATTCCTCGCTCGCCTCGATCTGCCGATCTTGCTCTTTATGTAATCTAGAATGTTGTCTTGTCATAAGAGTACAGTGGGAACTCCTTTTGAGAATCCAACATAATTGGGTCCCCCTATTAATTAGTAAGGCGAATTTAATTCGATCTTCTGAAGATTAGAGGATTAAAGGGCATACAAAAATGGTTTCTCGAAGGAAATAATTATTAATTTTATATATTTATAAAAGTATATAAGGGAGAATATCACAATAATAAAAGTTCTGATAGAAATTACAGAAATACAGAAATCCCTGTGGATTTCAAATAAATGGGAATGGTGTCAAAAAGTATGCAACCACTTTGTTAAATTGTCTTTCTTAAGGTGAAGCATTTTGTAGCATACTTTTGGTCAAAATTTAAATTGATTTAAAATCCCTTGGAATTATTTAATCGAATAAATACAGGTTGATTTATTTGAATTTCAAAAACCCTTTAATTAAAATATATTAAAATTCATTGTTAAATTGTCTTTTGTAAGGTGAAGCATTTTATAGCATACTTTTGGTCAAAATTTAAATTGATTTCAAATCCTTTGGGATTATTTAATCGAATAAATGCAGGTTTATTTATTTGAATTTCAAAACCACTTTAATTCAAATAAACCCCATGGAGACGATCATTTTTGAGTCTAGAATCTAGACCAATTAATACCCACTGTATATACCCTGTGACTGAGTATGAGTGCGATTCTTGGTTGCTCGTCTTTCTCTTCTTCTTGTTCGTACTGGCACCCCCATGAAGGATTGTATTACATAAGCGACAATCGGAGAAGCGACAGGCGATAAGTTTCGCTTTCGCATATGCCCATGTGGGCGTGGTATATACACACACAAACACACAGGCAAGCGATTATGAATACGCGGCGAGCACTCCTTTTGTCTGGAACGTTGTTTTGAACCTTCGAGGCGCTGGCCTTGAACCTACCGATCGCAGTGTTTGCAAAACAGATACACACACTCGCACACACTCAGATGCCCAGCCGATGAGTGGGGAGTTATATTAAAAAAAATAAAGAACTTCAATTCATTTTTTTTTACCAAGCGGAGCGCGTTTGGTTTTTGTTCTCGCCGTTGTTGGTTCTGTTCTGCCATTCACATTCGCCTGCTGCGTGTGTGTATTCGTATTTGCCTGACCCCACACAACATTGCAATCACACACACACACACACTCTCTGTCCTTGAGATCGTTTCTTGCCGTTGGGGCTGTGCTGGCGTCTCTGTTCCGCTCCCCTGTTACAGCACCGGCCTCTCACCGTCTCTCTAACCTGCAAAACAACTGTTTTCCACCGCATGCTGGGTAGTATTGAGAAAGGGTATTTTGTACTCAAAATAAACCGATTTTCAAATCTGACATAATCCAGTTTATTTCATATTTTTCATTTGGGCCAAGCCCCCCTTTCAGACACAAATTGAGGCAGCTACAGGCTGATATAAGGCATTATTTAGTTAGTATAAGGCATTTATCTTAGTTTTAATACAATATAATATAAACCATTTTAAAATATGTTCAAATATAATGTACATTTCAAATTGGTTTTAATCACATTTAGCCTAGAAATCTCGTTTAAATGAAAATATCGTTTATGTAGGCTTTAAAATGTTATTATAAAGTACTGACAAATGGATACTAATGAAGAAGAAAGGTAACTTAAGTATAGAACAATACACTTTTTTTGTCGTTTTTAATATTAATAATTATCAGGCTTAAGTCTTAATTTTATGACCATTACTTGTGTTCTGAAAATTTTAAAAAATTCTTAGTAGATGGGTACACACAAAAAAAAAAAAAGAGTTTAACCTTTCTACGCGTTGTCTTAAAAGTATACTTAAGCAGTATAACGAGTTAAGTATAGATTTTATACTTCAAAATATCAAATGTATACTCCAAAGTATACTTTTTATACTCAATAGTATCAATTAAGTATTTTCGAGTATTATTTTTAAACGAACCTACATCGAAAATTCGATAACATATCGCGTTAGCTGGAATTTAGTGCTTTTCTGTTTGTCGCGTTAGTGATTATTATGAAATATTGGTGCAGATGAGTATAAAATGTATACTTTCGTAGTATTAAATTGATAAGCATCTTATTAAGAAGTTTTTCATACTCAAGAGTATAGAATTCATGTAACAATCGTATAGGTTCTATGATGATTTTTTTTTGGGTTTATCATAAAATAAAAACAAGATGTGTTTTTAGATTTTTGCTTCTATTTATTATTTTCTTGGATTTGTTTTGACGGCTGGTTGGTTTCAATATTTGAGTTTGAGCGCGGGGTTTAGTGCAGGCTTATCGCCCATGGCCAACAGTTGGTTGCTCCGCACTCTGCACTCTACACACTCCCCATTCCCCATTCCCGTATTCGGTATGTTCAGTGCTCCGACTCCGGGTCTGTTGCCGTACGGCGATTACGAATGCATTCCGCTTATCACTCCCGATAAGTGCCACCAATTTGTACATGAATGCGTATGTAAATAAACATACGGACGGGGCGGGAATTGCAGCCGTCAGCTGTGGCCTTTGTTCCAACATTTATATCGAGTCATTCTGCTCTAAAGTACCCAAAACTACACAGAAAATAATATGCACAAGGAATAGGGTCAATAAATCTTATTTTATAATAAAAAAAATACCTATAAATTGTATGAAAAATGTGAATTTAATTATTATAAAAGATCAACTTGGCATAGCTTCTTTTTATTTTGTGGGTATTAGAATTCGAATTAATTATTTTAAATATAAACATTTTTTTTAAAGATCAAAATGATTTAATTATTTTAAAAACAGTCAGTTTTTTCTGTGTGCTGGAAATACCTCTAAATTTGATAAAATAACGAATCCAGTATTTAAAAGAGGACTGACCGATAAGGGAGGAAAATAAGATTTAATTTCACAATAACACACGGCTTGGGTTCAAGGATGGCCAAAGGGGGAAAGCAAACTTGATCGCTTTATATAGCTCTATATAATATTATTGCATCATTTTTTCCGTTCGTGATTACATATTTAAATATACATATATACCTATATACATGTATACGTTTCCCTCTAATTAACGTTAATTGAGTAATCTATGAATAATCTGTTGTGAATCACTTCGCGTAATATTCATCACCTTAAATGGGCAATCCGAAACGGTTTCGTTACTAATCTAGAAATGATTCCAGCCTAAAAACTAAGCAGTTGCTACGATCGATGCTATAGCTATTATATAACCTTTCAATGTCATGCTTAATCTGATTTTAAAAGCTCCATTTGCTAAGTGGATGTCGCAGCTTGACGTAAGAATTTAAAGTTTATATTTCCAGTAAATTATATTTATACTAGAGTGATAAGAGCTTAAGTTTGCAAAAGAATTCAGGGAGTTTTATATTTCTTTATTTAAGAATTTATTTCATTGATTCCACTGAAAACAAAGGAACACAAAAGTGCATAAAGAATAAAATGTTAAATACACGTATATGTACACCCAAAAAAAAAACAAAAGAGTTTAACCTTTCTACGCGTTGTCTTAAAAGTATACTCAAGCAGTATAACGAGGTAAGTATAGATTTTATACTTCAAACTATCAAATGTATACTCCAAAGTTTAGTTTTTATACTCTATAGTTTCAATTGTGTATTTTTGAGTATTATTTTTATACGAACCTACATCGAAAATTCGATAACATATCGCGTTAGCTGGAATTTAGTGCTCTTCTGTTTGTCGCGTTAGTGATTATTCTGAAATATTGGTGCAGATGAGTATTAAATTTATACTTTCGTAGTATTAAATTGATAAGCATCTTATTAAGAAATTTTTCATACTCAAGAGTATAGAATTCATGTAACAATCGTATAGGTTCTATGATGATCATTTTTTAGGTGTATTTACAGGAAGGATAAAGCCAATGAAGTCCCAAGTTATTATTCATTGACTTTAATTTAAGGTCCTCTGCAGATTATTGAGATTTATGCATTCAGTAAAGTACAATTACACGATTCTTGGAATTCGGAGATTATGGTATATCATTTTTAACATTTTGGATCCCCAGCAATAAGTTCTTTCTGTGAGATACGAGAGAATATTTTCAGTTACACGCCAAATACATAGGTGATTCAGCGAATAACCGGAAATTCGTCATCGATATAGGCACATATATTTGCATGTATAATATTTTCTTAGCTCAAAAGCTATTCAGCTCCACTACAAAGGATTCTTCGAGTCGAAAAGGAATATATAGTGTAGGGTAATTAAGTTATATACTCTCGTCTTGAATGGTAAATGCGTCTACATATATACATGGTCTAGACTCGGCGACATGCCATTCTGGTTTTAAATACAACCGGAGATTGCATAAAAAAGCAGAAATAAAAGATTCTGATACCCCCACACACACACTAAGACTCAGACACGCGACATGTGTGCGTGTATAGTGGAACACTTGCACTTGCTGTCTGTCAGACTGACTGTCCCCCTTCCTCGCCAGCCATCCATCATTATTCTCCTTCTCGCTTCATCTCTCTGTTCCTGTCTGTGGCGCTCTTGTGGGTGTGTGCGTTGAAATATCCGTTAAATTTTTATACACTTGTAAGAGGGTTTTGTAGTTTTATTAATTAACTTGTTAATTTACTTACACGGAAAATGTTTTATTAATTAATGGAGGTATATAAGGGTTTTCCTTTTGATTTTTTCCTGAATTTTTTTGGGGAATGCTTTATTTCATAGGTGGATTTTTATACCCGGTACCCATAGGGTACAAGGGTATTATGGGTTAGTGCCAACCTCTGTCCGTCCGTGTGAAACAACAGATCTCAGAGACTATAAGAGCTAGAGTTATCAAATTTGGTGACAACATTGGAATCTGTTGCACCCAGATCAAGTTTGTTTTAAAATTTGGCCACGCCCACTTCCGCCCTCAAAAATCATAAAAAACGTAAAATAAGCTATACTCGTTATATTCGGGTTAAAGTTAATATATACAATAAAGGAATAAAATAAAATGGACGTTTCCTGAAAATATCAGTAAAATCGAATGATAAACTTGGGAGATACTAGCAATAAGGTAAGAATTTTAACACACCGCCCTAAGGCACTGCTGTTGCAAGCTGTAGCCGACAGGTGGCGCATTCAAGCCTTGGCCGTGCGATATAATGGCGCCAACTGCAGAAGAAATGACAAAATAATATAGCAAGAAATGACAAAAAATAACATAATTCATTTTGTGACGCCGATCGAGCGGGTTTATATGTTTTCCTATAAAATGTATCATTCATTTTTAAGTATGACATTAAATTGTAAGGCCGGGAGCTAATTCGAGAGGCGATTTATTTTAGGAAGTATCGAAGTAGGCAATTATAATGTACAATTTTAAATTGCCCTTTAGTGTGAAGCGTAAACGTTTAGGTACCGGGTATCTCACAGTCGAGCACAGTCGACTGTAGCTTTCTTACTTGTTTAGTTTTCTGATGGACGTTTAAGAACATGGATTCCTTTTTATTATGTATTACAATATAATATTTTCTGAAGCTGTTAACATTATAATGTAATTACAAATGATTTGAGATTTTTAGGTTAAAATTGAGTTAAAATCAGATTATTATTATTATTATATTATTATAAATTATAAATTAAATTTATTTAAGGTTTTTATAGATAAATATTTCATTAAAAAGATTATATTTTCTCCTTTAACTGATTCCAAAGGGTATTACAGACTTCGGTTCTCTACAACTCCCATCTCTCCTCCCATGTTAACGATGATTTTACAAAGTTACGTATCTATATACATTTATATGGCAAGTTTTATATAGACACTTTTTTATATACACACTTTTATGTGTGTAAGTTTACGGTAAAACAAAGAAACAACTTTTCAGTTGCAATGCGAATATATGTATTTATGTGTAAGCGAGCAATGTGACCGCCAACGCAACTTCGTAGTTGTAATTGCAATTACTGTTTGTTGTAGCCCGCTTGTTCCTTTTATTGGCGATAGTTGCTCTTGTTGTTGCTGTTCCAAGTGCGATGACTTCCGCGTTTAAAATCCCGCGCAATTTCGCAAAAATCCCCGCTAAATGCAGTGCGTTCTAATGGCGCCTCTATCTCCATCTCAGGGGAACGCACCTGTATTTAGTTTGTGTATTTTGTTTGTTCGGTGATTCGCTTTTATCTGAAGCACCGCGTAAACCTTAAAGTTTATGAATGAAGCGCAGACAAGCAGCGCAAAAAAAAAAGAGGAGAAAAAACAAAAACTGCAAAACAATCGAGTGCCTATCAAAAGGCCTCGACGACGTGAGTCACATGTCGTGATCGTGACAGTAATCGTGAGCGGAAGAAAGCCTGAGAGAGAGGCGAAGAGAAAGGGGGAGAGAGAGTGCGCAGCCGAAAATTAACCAACTTGCTTGGTGTACCCTGTAATCTGTGGGGTATATCACTTGTACTTACAACTTGGTTGCTTTTATAAACATACCTTGATCATTGATACCTCATTGATAGACTTTTATGAATTTATGCTTTCATTTGAAATCATAATCTCGAAAAGCTTATTTTCTTCAATTAGAGATCCTTATGTTGAATTATTTTAGCGCATTGATCACTAACTGATAGACTTTTATGAATTTATGCTTTCATTTGAGATCATGATTTCGAAAGGCTTATTTTCTTCAACTAGAGATACTTATGTTGAATTCTTTTAGCTCATTGATCAATAACTGATACATTATCATTATAACTTTTGAGATCATATTGCGTGAAATTTGTGATCATGTTCATTAAAAGCATACGATCGATACCCTGGATTACTGATCATGATCCCAATTTGACTAAAAACATTTACGAATAAAATTTATTAAATGTATATTAAAATAATTTCTATGCTAGCTTAAATAAAGAATAATTTTAAACTTAATTTATTTGGGTTTTAAGAATTTCTTATGATCTTTTCTTTTTTTAAACCGTAGTTTTCCACGAGGTAAGTCTTAAAAACATTTTTACAAGGTATTAAGGGGTTTATCTCATGCTTACCTTATTTTGTTGGCCGAATTTTTTGGCTTTTTGTTTTGATCGCGTCGTTTTAATGTGTTTTCGTATTTGTTCCGGCGGCTTGTTGTTGTTTATTGGGTTATTTCGCGTATACTAGAGTATATGGAACATAGTATATACTGGTTATTTGCGTCTCTTTTAAATTCTGCACCCAAAAAAGCATGTGGACTTATGTGAGCAATTGCATATTTCGATTTCATTAATTGCGCCACAAATTACAAAAGAAATTACCAAAAATACGAAAGGCGCGGCCTGCTGCTGCCGTTATGAAATTCTCGATCTTTTCGGTCTTGCGCTTTGTTTTGTTTGGGTTTTTTCCCCTTTCTTTCTGTTTTGTTTTTTTGTTTTTTTTTGTTTTTTGCTAATTTTTGTTTTCTTGGCCACAAACAAAATTTCACTTTTCGCCGCTAGAATCTTCGAGCAGTTTTTGTTGTTGCCGCTGACGTGTGTGTGGTGTGTTGTTGTTTGTTGTTGTTACGAATCGAAACTGAAAATTGTTGTTGGCTGCAGGCCGGCTCTGTCGGCGTCGCTGCTGACGTCGCAGTCGCAGCTGGCGTCGACGCAGGCAGAGCACTCGAAATGTTCTCAGAGCGAGCAAAGAGAGTGAGAGCAAGGAGAGCAGCTGTGGGAGTCTTTGGGGCTTTTAAGAATTTTAAGGAAATTTTTAGAAGAATTATCACTTTTAAGAATTGAAATTTAAACTGAAAAATAATATATTTCTTGAAGAAATATTTATTAAATCTTCCTTTCTCTTTAAGGTTATAATTTATTAAGGTAATGGTTTTTGTTTAATATTCCAATATTCCAATCTCAATTTGAATTGTGTATACAAAAAGTTTTATTAATGTTTTTTCAGCCAGAAAATGAATATAAATAATTTTCCTACTAAAAATGCAAAAGAAAATGGATGAATTTTTGTATAAACTCTTTAAAAAATGCATATTTTCTTCATTCCAGCTTTAGAAAATAAATTGAAGTGTGATCATAAAATCCTCTTGATCTTATCTCTTTTTATATTAATATAATAAATCATTTTTGATACAATAAATAAAATATAAATGCCCTAAATCGAATAGTATTATCTAAAAAAATATATTTAAAACCTTGTAAAAATCGTTTCACATTATTTTCTTTAATTTTTCATTTCAAAATGCTCCCAACTGAAGTTGAAGTTCAACCGTAATTGCAATTTATTCACAGTTGAGTTTTCAGAGTCAACGGCGAACGAACAAGTTCAATGCTAAGCGAACGACGGGCCCAACATGTTGCATGTTGGGTGGCAACATGTCGGATGTTGCATGTTGCATGCGCTCGTTTGCTTGCTGGCTCGCTCGGTCGACCCAGTTTCGTTCTTTTCTTTGTTGGCCCGTTGGCTTTGGATTTTATGTTACGCCGCTTATGTTCCCCATCTTACCGTTGTTTGGCATTCGTGTTCTTTAACGGGGCCCGCTTTCTCTTTTTATTTTGGCCAAGTCAATTGATATGCTGCGCTATGTTTTGACGCTTAGTCCGCAGCTCTTGGCCCATTCCATTTCTTCCCTGCGATCGGCCTCCCGTCAAGTTCTCGAATCTTTCGATGATCTCTGGGCCATTTCGAGCGGTTTTTTGTGTGTTGGCCCGATATCGAATGCCAGTATGCATGGGCGGCTTTGGGGTCTACTATATATGTAGTACACACATAAATATAGCCATATCCTGAGCTACAGCATGAGTCAACGACTGTTCTTAAAAACAAGTCGCCACTAAATATGCATACAGGGATCCTTCAGTAAAAGGAACTCTGGAAACTAAAGGATTTCTTTACCAGATTTTATGCATGATTCCTTTAAATGATTTTTAATAAAAGAAATCTATTTAATTAACCTTAAATATGATCTAAACTCATCTAAACTTTCAAAGATTTTATGTTCTTATCTGGTAATAGAAATATTATTGGCATACAGAATTCTAACGAAAGAAAGACTTTAATTTTTAAATAACTTAAATAGAAAATAAGTATTACTGCATTACAAATGCGATAATAATATATCTGCTATGATGATTGTATTATGAAGTAATTTTGATTTAGAGACCATAAGCCATACTTCAAAAATAAAGGAATATTGGTAATCCAATTGAACAATTACTAATAGAATAAGGTATAAATTAAGAGAAAGTAATACATTTAAAAGTTAGCAAATACGTATAATTTCTTTACCAGATTTTAAGCCCGATTTCTAGAACTGATTTTTTATAACCAATATCTATTTAATTTACTTAAAAAAAAACTCTAACGATTTTAAACCTTATATAGGAAAAGAAAGATCTTATTTTTAAAATATCAAAATAGCAGATTCAAGTATAGAAACTATTTTTCTATCTTCCTGACGTAAAAGAAAAAAAGAATTACTGTATTAATAATACATATGTCATGGTAATGATATTATGAAATAAGAGACCATGAACCATATTTTAAAGGTATTTATAAGGATATATCCAATTGAATAATTTACTAATCACGTCAAACCAAATGTAGAAATACAAGAATATCACAGTTTTAATTGTAAATAATATTTGATCAAATAATTACAAAGGGGGTAACGAGTTAAGCCATCTAAAAACGTAAAAAAAAGGGTTTAGATGCTTAAAGATATTATGAAATAAACTATTTAATGCTCTGGTAATAAATTTAAATGTAAACAAATTCACATATTTTTGCTTTATTAATAACTTAGTTACTCTCATCAATCGAAGTACCACTGTACAGGCCTACATGCTTAGACGTCTGCACACATACCCTGAAAAAAAATAAAATACGTTTGCGTCGCTATTTCACCCCCTCATCTGCAGCCCCCCTCTCGCATCACGTCTTGCTCTCGCTCTCGTCCTTTATTGCGAAGTTAAACTTTTCAAGGTTAAGTCTTCGGCTGGCGTCGCCATCGAGCAATGACATTTGGGCAGGGCAGGCACACAGCCACAACCACAGTCACAATACAGTCACAACAACACTCACAGGCGGCGGCAAAGAGGGACCAGAAAACAACATCCATGTCCACGGTCACAGTCACATCCACATCATCCATGGCCATCGAACACAACAACACCAACACTTACGCACACACCACACACGCGCAACAGTTCGTTCACTTGCCGGGAACTCTGACGCTTCTTCCTTCTCCTGCTGACTCCATCGACTACTCTCCATACTCCCGATTCCGATCCCGACACCCTACTCCCGACTCCCGACTCCCGGACTCTCAGTTAGCCCATCTACCATGTACGATGGTAGAGTCAACAGTCTGCCGGCTGCCGTCTGCCGCAATTCCTGCGCGACCAACCGTGGCACAGTGGGCAGGAGTGTAGAGATTATAAGTAAAATAGTAGCAAGTAAGAAAGTTTAGGAAACTTTCAAAAAGTAACTGCTCTCTCTTTTTAAAAAAGTTAAGATATTAATACAGTTTGCATGTCCTTAATGTATACTATGTCCTAGTCGTATACTTAATATTATTACGTATACACATTGTTACATGAATTCTATAATCTTGAGTATGAAAAATTTCTTAATAAGATGCTTATCAATTTAATACTACGAAAGTATAAATTTTATACTCATCTGCACCAATATTTCATAATAATCACTTACGCGACAAACAGAAAAGCACTAAATTCCAGCTAACGCGATATGTTATCGAATTTTCGATGTAGGTTCGTATAAAAATAAGACTCAAAAATACACAATTGAAACTATAGAGTATAAAAACTAAACTTTGAGTATACATTTGATAGTTTGAAGTATAAAATTTATACTAAACTCGTTATACTGCTTGAGTATACTTTTAAGACCACGCGTAGAAAGGTTAAACTCTTGTTTTTTTTTGGGTCTAAGAAGAAAGAAACTTTTTAAATTATTTTGATCCTTTATGCTAAATTTTTATTTGCCACTTATTAAAGTTTAACCATATTTTATTTTACTCTTGATTTTTTATCACTACATATTATTGTTATAATTTCACCACAGTCAAATTCCAGTTATTTAATTAAATCTCACTTTGTGACCACAGTGCCAGTGTCACCCCTTGAGTGTTCTCTCTGTTTAGCCTCTCTCTCCCCTCGATAATTGTCTGCCCGTCTGGATGTTATTGCTCACGTTCTCATTCTCTCAGGTGCACGCTACGCTTGAATGGTCCAGGCTTTTGGCCCTATTCTACACGCTACTCTTTAGACAGGACCCTAAAGTGACACGTGTACACTAAGAAAGAAGTGCAGGTATTTGAAATTGATATTAAGCAATAAATATGTGATATTAAAAAGAGATTATTAAATATTATTATTATGAGTATCAACTTTAATTCAGGATTAGTTATATTTTTTTCAGTAGCTCTTCTTATGAAGCCTGGATTAACATTATCATATTTTACTTTAAGTTCTTCGGAATTCCTCACAATTAAATCTCGTTTTCAGACTAACCAGGATTAGGATTTACCCATTTTCCTATGACTTGGTAATTCCTAGAACCATGTCCCTTTTCTAATTAAACAATGCCAAAAACGATCATCAAAGAATTTCAACATTATTTGTATAAATAAAAAATGAGCACTCGTCGGGCAATTTCATTAGCCTTAGCTGAGCTTACATAAGGCCCCGGCAGGAGCGGCAGGAAGATGATGTCCCAACCTCGATGCCGATGACTTTTACTGTCGTTGTGGGTTATATATATACTTATATGTATATATAGTTTATGTGGGCGTCGTCTGCTGTATTTGTGCTGTGAAAGGGAAAGGTTATTAGACTCGTCCCGTGCAGGACTCTCGGTGGTGGGGGCCCAGACATTGGCTGCTTCTTATTGTTATAATAACCTTTGGGTTTTCTGCTTTCGCTGTCGACGGAAGTCGCAGGAGGCGGCAGGAGGCGGCAGGAGGAGAGTGCAATGACAGCGGTTGGCGTCGGTCCTTGGTCCTCGGATCCGGTCGCAGGCATTACGAAAGGCTCTCTTTCTCCTCTCTCTCTTGGCCCAGTCACAGGCGCAACTTTTTAGAGGATTTCTCGGCATTTTTTGGGGATATTTCGTTCGTTGACTCGTTCTGCGAACTGCGACCTACGACCTGGGTCTTGCGGCGTCGGCCTCAGTTTAATGCACTCGCCGAGGTCACAGGACATCGAACACAGGACACAAGCGGCTGCTCGGTCAAAGCCACATGGGCTCTTGACCCCTGCAACCGTAATCACACTTAAATTACATTTGTTTTGAGATAAGTATTAATGTGACAGGATTTGATTTCCAGGCGTGGGCCGTAAATAGATTTTCAAGTGGCGGCTTAAGGGGTACTCTGAATTTTCAAGGATAATTAATTTAAACGAAAGGAAGGTTGTTCGGGGTAAATTTCGGCTGATGAAATAAAGGAATATATTTGGTAATATTAGAGCTTTGAAGATATAGGATAAAACAAGCTATGAAGGTAATAAAAACGTAAAAAATGTATAAATTTAAACCAGGTAAAACATGTATTAAGTTTACAAATCAACAAATAATTGAGTTAAATAAAAAATAAGTTTTTTTTAACATATAATTTTATAATTATTTTAGGCTTTAAAATAACATTACCAGTTCAATATTTTTTATTTGTAGTAATTAAATATAATGGAAGGCACTGCCATTTAATTTAATGATTAAAACCATTTGCATATTTAGGGTTTAGCATGGGTATATTTTCCAGTTTAATACCTAATCCTGAATAATAGCTTTAATATAATACAAATAATAAAAAGTAAATATTTTAATAATAATAATAAAACATAATTACTTAAGACCCAACTACACTACAACTTATATTTTTGTATATATATTTTATATTTTATATTTATATTTATATATATTTTATATTTATAAAAACTTTCCTTAACTTTTCTCGCTTGCAGTTAAGTAGGGAAAAGTCCACCTTTGGTTTATAATAAATAGTAGTTTTTACGTATAACCATGAGTCATGTATACATGGTACTTGGTACCATAAACCAGATTCGATAATAATTAGGAATGACAACATTTCGACCATTATCTATCAAAATTTAATGACTAATGAAATCAGTTATGTTATCAGGGATAGTAAAAGCTGTCACATAATAACCCTTATCAAAGGGGTTATGAAATTATCAAGTTACAGTAGGTCAGTTACTGAATAGCTGTAATAATAAATAATATATTTATGTATTTTATGAAACGGTTTTCTAGTAATTTGAGAAGTATTTGCTGCTGTTCTAGTATAAGTTCTGCTTACTCAATAAATAAATAACTTAATGACCTCGTTAAACTCCAAATTATATTAAATATTATATTATTTATTATTAAAAAATCAAACTAAAATTCAATCAATTAATTATAGTTATCGTTCAAGAACTTTCTTAAATCATATTCCACATTCAGGCGGGGACCGCCCACCGGTAAGTTTCTCCTTTCTGCTACTCAAATTTCCCTCGGCCGAATGCAAAGTATTTTCGAGAAGAGAAAATGGCAAAGGAAAATTCGCCAAAAGATTTTATGAGGTCAAAACTCATTACACATTGCACAGTGCATACACACACACACACACACAGCGCACACACAGCGCTGTTAGCCCCAATTCGGCGAGTGGGAAAAAGAAAAGCTGCAGCAGGCAGCGGCCCATGACAGTTGCAGTTGCAACTTTCTAATGCGGCAACAGCAACTCAAAACGGATGTGGATCGCGGCAACGTGGCAGCATTATGTGTGCCACACTGCAACAGCAACAACAACAAGGAGATGCAACTGCAACAGCAACTTCGCAGCAGCAGCAGCCACATCTCTGGCAAAGAGCAAGAAAAACGAATTTCTCCAAACTGCTTTCCACTGCAAATTACTTAACTATTTTCCCAGTTTTCGCTTTGTCGTGCAATTTGCAAACAGTTGTTGCATGTTGTTGCATATTAGCGGCTGCAACATCGCCATCGCCATCGCCATCGACGGCAGTGAAAAGTTGGTCATGACAATCAAATGGCAAACACTCTGAGCGAGTGGTATTATTTTTTTGTATTCCATTTATTTTATTATTTCCACTGTGTCGTCGGCGGTGTCTGTGTGTGTTCACTGATGCATTCCCGCCGGCAGCCATTGCAATTTAGGTGGGCTTAGGTAGGGTCTCCTTCCTCTCTCTCAGGCATTTCTCGATGGGGGAGAGGCCACTTAGTCACAGGAATATGACTAACCGGCTGGTTCGACCCTAAGTTCAATGAGTGAGTCAGGTCGGGCCCTTCTTACCGCAAGACCTTCCTTCTTCCTCAAGACCTTTACATTCCTTTGGCTAAAAGTCTTCCAAGATATGCAAAGTGTTTTATTTTGGGGAGAAGTACAGACTTTGCTAGCTGGGTGAATATTGTACCATTTATATTATTTAATATTTACTTAGGTCTATAAAATAATATAGAACTGAACTAAGAAAAAACAAGTAAGAAAGCTACAGTCGACTGTACCTAAACGTTTGCGCTTCACACTAAAAGGCAATTTAAAAATGTACATACACTACATTGTACATACATACATTGGCGCCATTATATCGCACGGCCAAGGCTCGAATGCGCCACCTGTCGGCTACAGCTTGCAACAGCAGTGCCTTAGGGCGGTGTGTTAAAATTCAAACCTTATTGCTAATTTCTCCCATGTTTATCATCCGATTTTATTGAAGTTTTCAGGACACGTCCGTCTCTATTTTATTAATTTATTGTATCTATTAATTTTAAGTCGAAAATCACGCATATAGCTAATATAACGTTTTTATAATTTTCAGGGGCGGAAGTGGGCGTGGACAAATTTTAAAACAAACTTGATCTGCGTGCAATAAATTCCAAAGTTGTCACCAAATTTGGTAACTCGTATCTGAGATCTGTTGTTTCACACGGACGGACAGACGGACAGACGGACAAACGGACATGGCTAAATCGACTCGTCTGGTGACGCTGATCAAGAATATATATACTTTATAGGGTCGGAGATTTCTCCTTCTGCCTGTTACATACATTCTCGGTTGGCACTAACTCATAATACCCTTGTACCCTATGGGTACCGGGTATAAAAATTTGGGCTTTATCTAGCTTAAAGTTTAATGCAAAAATCTTTAAAATACCTTCAATTCTAGAACAGAATCTTTTTAAAATTGAAGAATTATGAAATGATTTTATTCATTCAAAAATTGTTTGATAAAATGTATAAGAAAACTAGGCTCCATCCCGCATCTACTGTCCACCGTCTATGATGACACCGTCTTAGTTGTCAAATTCCATACATATTTTCGTTCCATATATTCTCAAAGTATTCCACCATCAATTTTTTATGTTCCAATCTCAGCTGTTTCATTCCGTCTGTAAACGATATTTTTAATCCTACTATGCGACAACCCACAAAAAATAGGCGACGTCTTTAACTTCGTTTCACACATTTATTTTTTGGCTATTGTTTTTGAAAATACAGACACTCACATTATTTCCTAACAAAGTCAAACAAAGTCGAACCCATCGAAATACGGATGCTTCAGTACATCCTTGGCGGAGATGCGGTGGTCAGGATCATAGATTAGCATGCTCTGGATAAGATTTACACCGTTGGCATCCAGATTTTTCAGCTGGTTGGGCAATTGGTTCGTCGACCAGCAAGGGAATGCGTTCTTGTAGTTGGGCAGTGAAGTTACGCCTGGCCAAATGTCTTCAGCTGGAGTTAATAACTAATCTAAACATCCGGAATAGTTGATCAATTTGCGACTCTCCCGGGAACAGCGGTTTCCTCGTCAGTTTCCATCTCTGTCAATATGCATCCAATGGAACAAATGTCGACGGGACAGGAGTAACGAGGTGAGCCCAACAAGACAAACAAAAACAATGCCCTTATAACATCCCATAATACAATTAATCTTACTATTCTACATCCCTTAAAATACATTTTTTTAACCAGCACACTACCGTTTAATTAGCGCTGCATTTTAGTGTTCCTATTGCATATTTTAAATGACACATAATCAAAGTAGGCTTTTCTTTTCTTGTTTTCTGTGTCAGTCTGACAGTCTAGCAACATTAAGAGTCGGACGTTGTGAACGAGCTAATTTAAGTCGAAATAAATAATGGAGGGTTTCGAGAAAATTGAGAAGATTGGAGAGGGCACGTATGGTGTGGTGTATAAAGGACGCAACCGCGTAACAGGGCAAATTGTTGCCATGAAGAAAATTCGCTTGGAATCGGGCACCGGCGGCGTCCCTGTGACCGCAATCAGGTAACCTGTCTTTCCACATTATTATTATATTTTCCATTGAAAATGTGCTATGTAAACAGATTTTTAAGTGATTTTGTTGGTGATTTGTTAAGAATTTTCGGGTTAATAAGCCCTGATTAGGTGGAAACACCTCTCATAAATAAGCATGATAAAATGCACAGTCATATATACGTACATAACTTTCTTTTCGAGTTCGTTAATGAATGATGTACATCCTTCTTGATGTCTGCAATACCATTCGCTTATAACCGATTATCTTTATCATATATTAATAATTTACTCGACGTCTTACCAAATTTGTTTCTCAATACAGGGAAATTTCATTGCTCAAAGAGTTGAAGCATGAGAACATCGTCTGCTTAAAAGACGTTTTCATGGAAGAAAATGGCATATATCTGATCTTTGAATATCTCTTGATGGACCTTGGGAAGTACATGGACTCGATGCCGGCGGATAAGCAAATGGACAGCGAGTTGGTCAAGAGCTACTTGTACCAGATAACGAGTGCCATTCTCTTCTGCCACCGCCGCCGAGTGCTGCATCGTGATCTGAAGCCACAGAACTTGTTGATTGACAAGAACGGCCTGATAAAGGTGGCTGACTTTGGGCATGGCCGCCACTTTGACATTCCCGTGCGGGTTTACACTCAAGAGATCGTGACGCTGTGGTACCGGGCACCGGAAGTCCTGCTGGGCTCACCTCGATACTTTTGTCCCGTCGACATTTGGTCGATTGGATGCATATTCGCAGAGATGGTAACGAGGAAACCGCTGTTCCCGGGAAACTCGCAAATCGATCAACTGTTCCGAATCTTTAGGTTGGTTATTAACTATATTGTGTACATATTTTGCAAGATATTACGATTTGTGACTTGCAGAATCCTTACAACTCCAACTGCAGACACTTGGCCAGGCGTAACTTCCCTGCCCGACTACAAGGACACGTTCCCTCGCTGGTCGACCAACCAATTGACCAACCATCTGAAAAATCTCGATGCCAACGGCGTAGATCTCATCCAGAAAATGTTAATCTATGATCCTGTCCAGCGCATCTCCGCCAAGGATGTACTGAAGCATCCGTATTTCGATGGGTTCGAGTCAGAATAGCTAAATAAAATCTTAATTGCGGTTACGGATATTTTCGATATTCTTTGACCTATCGGTCCACCATTTTTTGGTAGAGTCACCACTTACCTACATAAGCAACATGCCTTTTTAAATAAAAAAAGGCCTGAGATATGATTTTAAATAAAGTTATTCTTAATATTGTATTAAATAAATAAGGAAAGGAGGTTTGCTTATAGAATTGTTTTTCTGATATTTTCGATATTTTTAGGGGTATCGGTTGAGCATTTTTTAGTACAGTCGCCAATTACTTATAAACATCACCTTTTTTAATGAAAGTATTGAAAATGTAACTGAAAAATAAATAAATATGACTTTAAATTAAAGTCACTCGATAAATTTTATAAAGGAAATAAGGCAATTAAGTTTTACCTAGAGTAAATCCTAATAAAAGCAACAAGGATAAAGAAATAAAATTCTCAGACAAACCGAGTCAGCATTCAGCTTTTCTTTTAATTGCAATCAATCTTACCATCGTACTTAAAACTTGATTTAAAATCCTGACAAATCCGCTTAAGCAGTTAACTAACTAGCTTGGTGAAAAGCATTTCAGCGAGATTAATTGTTGTTGTGGCCGTAGCTGCTGGCAAGTACTCAATAAAAAAGCGCCAGCGAGCTTAAGTTTTTCTGGGATTAAGACTTTTCCTGAGGTGATACCTCCGCGAGATACCGTTGGCCCCTTAATTAGAAACCAGTTAAGTGTCGCCAGCATCTCGCACTTAAGTTGATCTATTAACTCGGTTTCAGTTTCTGTTTCTCTCCCCATTTCTATTTATTTTCGTGCTGGCTTCTTTTGTGATTGAATGAATTGGGAATTGAGAGATCTCGATACCGTGCCCGTGCCCGTGCCCCAGTGATCTAATAAACGGAGCGCATTGTCATTCGCTCGTATCAGAAAACAACTTCATTTGTCACTCAATATGCCCAAAGCCCGCGCTGAAACTGGGACACATTCATTAATTTATCGCATGCAAAACAATCCGCAAAAGTATCTAATGTGTGTGTGTCTGTTGCAGCTGCAGTCGACACACAAAAAATAGAAAGTTTTGTTCGCCAAACCGTTTGTTAGCTGCAATTTTCTCTTTGCAATTTGATTAAATAAAATATTGTGTAAAGCCGGCAGAGCAACTTTCCCAACTGCAGCGGTGGCGGCGGCGCAGCCACGACTTCTAAGTCGGTTACTAGATGCAATAATAATTGCATTTGTCCCACTTTACTTTCACTTGGCAAGAGCTCAGAGCCACGGAGCCACAAGCAACAAGCAACAAGCCATGGAGCCATGGAGCAACAAGCGACGCAGGCGTCGACTTTGACTTTGCCATTGCCAGTTGCCTGTTGCAGCTTTTCTCTCTCCTTCTCTCTCTCTCTGTGTGTTGCATGAAAAGTTGCAACTTTTTCCAGTCGCTGTCGCTGGTGGAAAACTGTTTGCCATTTGGCTGCGCAGGCTGGCCGGGCAAAAAGGAAAAGTGGGTCAAGCGCACCATTGTTGTAGATGCTGCCAATGCTGCCGCTGCTGCTGCTGTTACTTGTTGCATGCCGCCACTTAATTGACACTGCAACCAACACACTATTATATGTTTTGGCATTTGATTTATGAAACTGGGTTACCTGCTTTCCTTTTTATACCCTTGCAGAGGGTATTATAATTTTGCAACGCAGTGGAGGAGGTATCTCCGACTCTATAAAGTATATATATTCTTGATCAGTCTGTCTGTCGGTTTCTACGCGAACTAGTCTCTCAGTTTTTGAGCTATAGAGCTGATATTTTCAGCATAGTCTTATTTCTTTAGCACGCAGTAAATATGTCGGAACGGCTGAAATCGGACCACTATATCCTATAGCTGCCATAGGAATGATGGCGAAATAAATGCAAAAACAAATTGTAATTTCCCTGTTTTTAAACGTATTTCTATAAATTTTAAGATATATCACTTTTTTATGGTTCAAGAATTACGGTTTTAATTTTATTAAGATCGGTTAACTATATCATATAGCTGCCATAGAAGCGATCGGTCGATTTATATGAAATATGTAAAATGTAAAATTTACAAAATTCAATATATTTTCAACATTACTAAAATGGTTCAATTTTCAATGATCCAACTGCAGACTGCAAGGGTATACAAACTTCGGTTTACCGAAATTAGCTTTCTTTCTTGTTCCAATAACTTTTTCGAGCGTTTGTGTTAACATTTCGTCAGTTTATTTGCTATCATTTAAAGATCTTTTTATATATTACTCAATAGTACAGCAGATCGAACGAATGCTTGCTCTTAAATATATGTACGTTTCTTAATTTTTACACCGCCTTCAATATGGATTGTTGGGTCTTCTGGTTTGTAGTTGTTGATGTTTTGCTGTACATTAAAAAAATTACAATATATATCCTTGATTCTGGTTCCTGGTTCCTTTTCTCTGCCTAATATTTACAATCGTTTTTTCGAATTTCGTAGCGTCCTGTTTTCTTTCTTTCTTTTTTTGGCATCGAAACAATAAATAGGATTAGCGAAAGATTATATATAATTGAAGCTAAGCTATAGCTTGTCAAAAGAACTAACTAAGATGTAAAGAATAAAAGCAAAGTTAACTCAAGCAAAAGGACATTATCCTGCGCTTAAAGAGTGTAAGTCCTAGTACTTTGAACAAACTATAAGGTGACTTGGTCTGCCTGCATTTAGATGCTTCAAATTAAGACAAATAGGAATAGAAATATAGATAGAAATAGAAATAGGTTATCGTCGATGCAGGATGTTGGACAGCGTGCGTATCTGCTTCTGCAGCTCGGACTCCATGCGGTAGCCCTCCTCCTCGAAGATCAGTCGCATCTCCTGCAGCGCCGGCAGCTTGTCCGCCTGCATGTTCAGCAGATCCCCGAAGAACTTGGTCCACACATGCTTCTTGAGGTAGCGCGGCAGCTTCTGGCGGATCTCCCAGCTAGCCCCTCGCTTCAGCGGCTGCATGTACTCCCCGAAGAGCATCACATGGACGGTGGCCGCAATGCAAAAGAGATCCGTTTCGTAGGACCAGCTGCGTCCCTCCTGCATCTCGATGCAGGTGAACCCATCCGTCTGCACCACCTTGCGGAACTTGGTGCGCTCGGCGTCCGGAAACAGAGACATATCGATGGCGCAACCAAAGTCAATCAGGCGCAGCGACGGCAGCGGACTGTCCACGCTGGGCACACGCATCAGGAGGAAGTTATCGGGCTTGATGTCCGCATGGATGATGTGGTGGCGATGCAGGTGTTCCACAATGTTGCAGATCTGCGCGGAGAAGTGCATCACGAGGGATTCGTGCATTACCTTCGTGGTGGCCTGACGGATCTTGTTGTTGATGTCCAGCAGGGAGCCAAAGGGCGAGAACTCGGTGGCTATCAAGCTGGCATTGGGTGCTATAATGGCCGTGGAAATGTCCATCAGGCCGGGCAGAACCTCCGGCTCAGTGATGCGTTTGAGCACCTGGAAAAGCAGAAAGGATAGTAAGTTAGTTAATATTTAGCTCCGATATTTCGAAAATGGACAGCTACATCTACATTCTCCGGCGACATTTGAATGGGACGAACAGCTGATCCGGCTTTGTTTACATTTTAATTGGGACGGCCGAAAGCGGTCATTTCAGGCTTTCTTTTCGGACTCCCGAACGGAGCTTTGAAATCTTCTATTTCAAAGAAAAATCGGACCGCAAATCAGAAATATTTCCCTGCCACAGCTTAAGGAGCATAGCATTATGCAGTGGCGACAACAAAATACTGCGCTTGATCTAGTTTTCATTCATATTTTTGCAAAAATATTCATAATTTCAAGAACAATAAGAAATTAGGGATGGGCGGGAAGGTTTAGGGAAGGAACTTATGAGATATCGCTTAAGACTCAATATTTTTCGGTATTTTTGCAAAAATATTTATAATTTCAAAAACAATACGAAATTAGAGAAGGGTTAGAAGGTGTATGGAAGAAGCTTGCGAAATATCGCTTAAAAATCGATATTTTTCGGCATTTTTTTTTAGAATGTATACAAAATATTCATATTTTCAATAATAAGAAATTAGGGAAGGGTTTAGGAAAGGAACTTACAAAATATCGCCTAGGAATGGATATTTATAATTTCAAAAAGGTTTAGGGAAGGAACCTAAGAAATAACGCCAGATAATCGATATTTTTTGGTATTTTTTTTTTAGTATGTATAGAAACCTTCGGGGCGAATGGTGAACGGATGGTCTGTCGATTTTGAACGGACCATTTTTCCCCATGCAAAATAAAGGACCATTCTCGAGAATGGAGCTGAATGTAGGCTAATAAATATTTCAGCTTTAAAGCCTGCTCCTCCTCACCTGATCACATATGTAGATCTCCCACGTATTTGGGGGCTTCTGGAACTTGAGGGCCACCACATTCCCTGTGCGCGAGTCGGTGGCCTTGTAAACCGAGCCGTAGGACCCACGGCCCACCTCCTTGTCAATGTTGAACGTAACGCCCTCGAGGACGTTCAGTGTGCGAGTGTTGGATATTTTTGGCAGTGGCGTTTGCACGATCTTGTAGCTGGCATGGGCATCATGGTCGCCGGGAAAGTCCAGCTTGGCCAGGAAGGCGCGGCACAGTTCGCTGCTAAACGGATCGATGGCCTCCTTGGCCAAATGGCGGGCGATCGTCTCCACGGCCTTGGAGAGGCGACGCTCCTGGGCCTCCGTGTCGTGCTGGGTGGCAAAGTATGAGTTCTCCTGGAACGTGGAGAAGTCGGCCAGGGTGCTCCCATTGCCATTGTTATTGTTGCTCGTGCTATTGTTGTTGTTGTGCGTTTGCAGGGTCTTATTGACCGGATGGAGCTGCTGCTGCTGGGAGGCGGAGGCGGCGTCGCGGAAGTTGAGTCTATCCACGGCCAGGGCCAGGGAGCTGTTGGAATTGTCCAGGGCGCTGGCGCTGGAGAACGAGAAGTTGGCATTGTCGTTGAAGCCGCCCAGAGCGCTGCTGCTGCAGCTGGCCGCTCCGCCGCCCAACACCTCCGCCGCCGAGGAGGCCGAGTTGCTGTTGCTGCAGAGCTCCGGCTGGAACTTGCTGCGCTTGACCTTGGTGCGGGCCCTGCGATGGCCGTTCGCCTCGCTCTTCGGCGTCGACGTCTGGCCCAGCATGTACGGGTGGAAGTGGTGCTGGTTGCCGCCATTGCGCTGTCGCTGGACGCTGGGTATGGGGGAGGCCGGAGCTGGCTCCGGATGGGGTGGGTAATGGGCTGCCTGTGGGGGCTGTTGGATTATCTGCTGCTGCTGCTCCTGGTAGACGTTCTCTATGGTGTAGGCACTGTAGGAGCTGCTGGGCTCCTTCCTGAACTTGATCTTGATCGAGCGGTTCTCCTGCTCGAAGGTGGTCTGCGCGCTAAACTGCACGCCATTGGTGTAGGCCGGTTCGCTGGGCTCCTCTTCCTCGTCCTCCTCCTCCTCCTCTTCTTCTCCCTCTCCCTCTTCGGAATCATCTTCCTCCTCCTCTTGGTCCGCCTCCTCTTCGCCTTCCTCCGGCTCATTATTATCGACCTCCGTGCTGCTGTTGTGCCCGTAGAGAGCCCCGTCCACGGCCGTCATGTAGTAGGAGGTTTCAGAGCCATAGGAATCATACAGTGCCTGCGGCGTCTGGACTTTCTGCTTGAATTTGCGGGCTAGTATCTCCTCGGGACTAAACTCGATGCCGGCTCCGGGGGGATAGACCAGCTGCTTGGCATAGTGGCACACCCGCGAGGGATCGTCCGGCTCCTCGAGCGTCAGAGCGGGCTTCCAGGTCTCATGATTGTTGCGTCCGTAGGCATGGAAATTGCGCGGCAAGCGCAGGCCAGCCACATCGTTGGTTGCAGTAGCAGGATGCTCCGGATTGGCATTGCCATTGCGGTTGCCATTGTGTTGCTGCTGCGGCGGCGGCGGCTGTGGATGAACATGTTGCTGTGGAACCGGAGGTTCATGGTGTTGCGGAGGCTGCAAAGGTTGCTGCGGGCCCGGGACAAAATGCGACTAGAAATGAATGCAAAATTAAAAGGTTGCTTCAAGAAATTTAAGGCCAATACCTACCTCTGCCACTGGAGCAGCATACTGAGGCTGGACATGGGCGGTTGCGGCTCGCGGGACAGGATGCGGCTGCTCGTAGCGTGGCTGCTCCTGGTAGGGCGGCTGATAGGGCAGCTGAGGCTGCTGCGGCGGCGCCTGAAGTTGCTGCTGCTGCGACGGCGCCGCCTGAAGTTGCTGTTGCTGCGGCGGCGCCTGATGCTGCTGTTGCGGATGATATTGCTGGTAGATATTCTGCTGATATGGCGGCTGGGGACGGTGCTGCGAATAGGCGTGAGGCAGCTGCTGCTGTGCGTAGTTCGTCAGCTGCTGCAGTGCATCCTGCTGCTGCTGCTGCTGTTGCTGCTGCTGCTGCTGTTGCTGCTGCTGCTGCTGATGTTGCTGCTGCTGTTGCTGCTGCTGCTGCTGCTGTTGCTGCTGCTGCTGCTGCTGTTGTTGCTGCTGCTGCTGTCGCTGATAAAACATCGACCGCGCATAGGTGAACTTTGAGTGAGCATGCTGCAGCTCCGCATTGCTTTGGGCCTTCTCCTGGAAGGCCAGATTGAAGACCGCCTCCGCGTCCTTGAACTCCTCGCGCGACTCGTAGTAGGCAGCCCAGCCGATGTAAAAGGCGGCCACCTGACGGCCCGTGCCGCGCTGAAAGAGCACCTGGTAGAAGTGCAGCGGATCCGTCTGCATGGCTATGTACTTGAGCCACAGCCGCACGAGACGCGGATCCTGGCGATAGTAGTCGTTGTGCTCGTAGACCGTCAGGCAGCGCTCCAGGGTCTCGCGGAACTTTAGCTCCGGATCGCTGGGCGCATGATTCTCGTACCAGCAGATGTAGTTGTACCAGTGGTCCAGCGGATCCGGGCCCTGGTACAGGGAGATGGCATGCTCCCACGCCTGCTTGTCCTTGAGGAAGCCGTGCATCTCGTCCGGACTGGGCACCGGCGGGGCACTGGCCGTTGCTGTCGCCGCCGCCACAGCTACAGCGCCCGCTCCTGGCGCCGAGCCCGATCCCTGGCGCATGTACGAGTGCATGGCCATGTCCGGGTGACGGGGAAGCCCCTGATCACGCCGCGCCGTTCTCTAAACAAATGGGGAAAAACTCTCTGCTGCTTTTGCTGGCCACTCGCGGAGATCTCCGATTTCGGAGTCCAGTGGCGCTCCGATTGGACACTTCCGCGCGCTTGCTGCACCCACTCGCTTAATCCTTGCTGGGCAAGCAGCAATCGCACATGATTTTTCGGCAAGTTTTCCAGTCGCCTGGCTGCTATCAAAGATATTTTTCCCTTTTTTAATATATTTTTTTTTTGGTAGCTTGCAAACAGTGTTGCCAATTCAACTGTTTTCCCACTGGCGTTTTTTCGATTGACAAATGCGGGACAAATGGCTAGCGGGAATTATAGCTATTTTCCAAACAAAATTGACATAATTTTCTAAGGTAAAAATGATAATATTCCAGTAACTGAACGTCTTTAAATGGTAAAGTAAGGTGAAGCCACGAAATAAAATAGCTATTCGCACATTTAATAAAATCGCCGGAAAAATGCAGTGTGCTCGCCAGATTTTCCAATCAGAACGCTGAAACTCGCCAGAAAATAATCGGATTTTTTGCCAACAGCAAAAGGCCACACTAAAAGGCTCAAGACCACAGCTATAAAAAGGCTAAAAAAGTAGATAAAGGGGATTATGAAAATGTATGGCGTTGCCATCCTTTCCGAGAAAAGTTTTCTGTTTTCCATGTTTCTCGGAGCTCCAACCTCCTTGAAATAATTTGGGGAAAATGCGGCAACTTCATTTTCTGTCGGAAAACGGCCGGAAACATCTCAAAAAGGCTGAATAAGGGCTCAAAACCTTCACAAAGCGTCGTTTGCACGGCGTTGCCAGACTTTTCGAGGAAACTGGTCTTTAGCTATTTATAGCTAGCAGTCGATAGTGCGATAGTTACGTGTGTACAAAAATCGATTTTACAAGCACTGGAGCTTGGAGTTTTACAACACTGACATTTCACAACATCGAACGAATTTTCGAATGTTTCTTTTTATTTGTAAATTTATTAAGTTATTAATAAAAGCATTTGGTACTTGGAGGCTGAAAAATTCGATTTATTTTGAGTTTAATTAATTTCTTAAAACCCCTTTGTTCATGTTATGACAATTACCAAGTTAGCTAGTTACTGGGTAACTAAATGATATGCCCGTCTTCCTTGGCTTGGTTTTTCATTTTCATTTTACATTTACTAAATTAAGATCTTTCAAAAAGCCAACAATTTCAATGGTGATTTTGGAGTCCCGAGGTGATTGAACATGAAAAAAGGCCCCAGTCTGAAGTAAATTAAGTTTTTTCCTCTTTGTGCTTGCATTTCATGTGGTACTGAAGATGTTCTTTCCGTGAAAAGCGTTTCTGACAGTGGGAACACTGGTATTGTCGATCTCCTGTGTGGGTTTGCATGTGACGTTGAAGATTTTCGTTTTGGGTAAAACTTTTTGGACAATGTGAACACTTGTAAGGTTGTTGTCCTGTGTGGGTCAGGATGTGACGACTTAGAGCTCCGCTTTTTTTAAAGGACTTTTGGCAGTGGGGACACTTGAACGGTCGTTCCATACTGTGATCTCGTTGATAATACTTGTATGGTCCATCTTCTGTGTGGGTCTGCATGTGACGCTGAAGATTTACGTTTTGTGAAAAACTCGTTGGACAACGCGGACACTTGTATGGTCGTCCTCCTATGTGAGTACCTATGTGACGCTGAAGATTTACGCTTTGTGAAAAACTCTTTGGACAACGCGAACACTTGTATGGTCGTTCTCCTGTGTGAGTAACTATGTGTGTACTTAGATGATGTTTAATACGAAAAGACTGTGTGCAGTGCGGACACTTGTGGGGTCGATCTCCTGCTTGGATCTTTATACTCCGGATAAAACTAGTATTCCCGGAACGCAGATTGTCTATTTGAAAATGGTTTTCTATTTCCTCAGTTTTTACTTGAAAATTATTTTCGATTTCCTCAGTTTTTACTTGAAAATTATCTTCGATTTCCTCAGTTTTTACTTGAAAGTGATCTTCGATTTCCTTGGTTTTTACTTGAAAATGATCTTCGATTTCCTCGGTTTTTACTTGAAAATGATCTTCGATCTCCTCAGTTTTTACTTGAAAATGATCTTCGATTTCCTCAGTTTTTACTTGGAAGCTTATCTGATCGAACATGTCTTCTTCAATGGGTTCATTCTTCACCTTGATTTCTTCTATTATGAATTCGTTTATCTCGACCGAATCTTCTCCGAATTCTTCCTGTTTTACACCGTTATGGGTTTTTTGAGTTCCCGAGTCCTCGCTGTCAGATATTTTGCTGCTTTTTTCGAATTCGTCCTCCTCTTCCTGCAAGTCCTTCTGAATCTGGCAGTAGAACCAGTGGCTCTTCTCGTAAAGCTGTTTTATGTCGAAGGCATTTTTAGCATCCCGCAGACAAGGCGGGCAAATTGTTTCTGGCAAGGAGTCCCCTTTATAAACGGCAAATCCTGTGCATTCCGAGATCATATCCGCCACAGAAATGCTTCCTTTTTCCTCAAAAATATTGGCCATGGCTTCTGACGGTTTCAGGCAAACTCGACACACTTTCCTGAAATTTTAGAATTAAGAATAATTGTTGCGGGATATCGATCCCCTTTGCTTACCTATTCATGTTATTGGAGATTTAATAGGAAACCAGTTCCTAATTTTACTAAACAAACTAATGGATTATTTTTGTTTTGTTTACTATACAATAGTGTGCTCGCTGTTTAAACACGGAAAATAGACAAGGGTTTAGAGAAATATACTGAAATGGGTGGCGTAATACCATACGATACCGCGTACTAGTTGCGAATCAGACAATTCGCTAACTACTAGGTTGTTGTCTTCTGGTTACCCATTTAAAAGCTAAATAAACAAAAGTTAGACTAGTAACCAGTTTGTGAATTCGATAACTGCTCACATATATTCGATATACGCTTAAGTCATCGTAACTGTGAGGAATTTCGGTTAGTGGCCACCAGAAGGCGCCACCGTGCTGCATTATTGTTTTTTTATCAACTCGCAAGAAATTTCGTACATTTTCGGAAAAAACCGCAAAAACCGAGTGCTTATGTTATGTTTCATTCAAGTGCATATCATATATAAGTAGTATTAGTAACCCCGCATGCCCCCGCACTGCAGCCAAGCACGCGGAACGTCCCCCCACACCACCACATCGTGTATATTTTTGTTTTTCGACCCCTGGCCGCGTCCGTGGTGGAGTTTCCCCCAAAAAAGGTGCAGCAGCAGCAGCAGAAGCGGCGGCAAAGGAAACGCAATTGGGCATTTTATCGATTTCACCGTGCGAGGCGAGCGTCCTGCTGCAAACTGAGGAGTCCTCATCGTCCCACCCATGGAGGTGTCCGCCGATCCATACGAGCAGAAGCTCTACCAGATGTTCCGCAGCTGTGAGACGCAGTGCGGCCTGCTGGACGAGAACAGCTTGCTGAAGCTGTGCTCGCTGCTGGAGCTGCGGGACCAGGGCGCCGCACTGATCGCCAGTCTGGGCAGCAGCCACAAGCTAGGTGGAGTGTCCTTTGGTCAGTTCAAGGAGGCGCTGCTAAACTTCCTGGGCTCCGAGCTTGACGCCAGCACGTCGTCGGGATTTATGGGTGAGATAACCACTCGTAACACATGCAATTTGGTTTTATTATTGTGATAATGGCATAGCAGTGTTCTCAAGCTCGATAGGGTTACGGAATATCATGTTAAGCCCCCATAAGTCATTAATCGTGACTCATTAATGGCTTAATTATCATTTGGGCCCACTTTCTCAATACATGGTTAGGGCTAGGCCTTCTTGTTCAGATCAATAAATCAAGGGTGAAGATTGAGTTCTCCTCGGCGACATTCTGTTTAAATTCAGGAGCTAATTAAAGCAAAACAACTGTTATACTGTTATCCTCCTGTTAACTTTTAATCTTTGGTTAATATCCCGGCGTTTAAGATAACCAAACTGTATTTCTGGCTTGCTTAAGTCGCAGTTAACTTATACTGGGAATTTTAAAAGAAATTTAGAACTCGGCTCTTACTTAGTATTAGGATTTTCCTCCAAATTGCAAGTAGCCATTATCAACTGCTATGTATTATCTCTTGATCTTCGATTAATATACCGGTTAGTTTCACTTGCAGTTAACTTGTAATGCAAATTATGCCAAAAACTAAGAACTCCGTCCTCATCTAGTATTAAAATTATCCCTCCACATTGTCGGTAACAATTATCAGCTCCGGTTATTATTTGATCTTTGGTTAATATACCGGCTAGTTTCACTCGTAAGTAACTTATACTTCGAATTAACCAACTGGCGTACCTAACCTGGTATTAGGAACTTGGTCCTTAGTTAGTTAGTTAGAATTGTACCTTCACTTATAGAAATAATGGATAATCCTTGGGAGTAATTTCTTCAAAATGTTGGAATTAGAGATTGGTGAAAAAAGGTATTCCTGAAGTTAGAACTGTATCATATTTTTAGGTTAAATTACTTATTTACAATCTATCCAAATTGTGCCTTTGGCCTTAATACCTATAAGAATTTTAATTAAGCCCCAAATAGGATATATGAATTTTTCAGTAGTAATATTGTTATGGATAAATATTAGGAAACACACAAAAACGTTGGTATAATTTTCCGGAGCTCCGACTTGCAATCTATGAAAACATAGTTTATATTAGGTAATGTCCGAATATAAACACGAACATAAAGCAGGCACACTTTTGGTCCTTCAAAGATCTTACCATGTCTCGGCTTGGAAACTTCTGGGCAGAATCAGGACACCCTTGTCCTAGGACCAGGGTACAAAGCATGATAATCAGGAGCGCTAATCCGCGAAGAACGGCAGCTGGCGGCGGGTCATAAACGCAAAGATGCAATTGCTAATTTTTTATGACCCTCAACCGATGACGCCTACCTGATCCCGCTAAACCCAAGCCACCCCAGGCAGGTAGTGCTTTGAAGTCCTGTATAAATACACGAATCATTCAGCTAAACGGTTTAGTCTTGTTCAGAATGGGAACGCGCTTCTATTACCGCCAAGCCGGCGGTCAGATAACAGATCCGATTGTCGAGAAATTAGCAGCACGCTTTGGTATACACTTGAGAGATCCCCAGAATCTCCTCTAGGTTTATCACTAATCTCCTCCTCTTTAACCTTTGCAGAGCGCTCGCTAGTGATAACAGATGAGCCATTGGCCACCACATACATTGAGAGCCCGCCGGAGTCCTCCGATCGCGAGGTGTCGCCCAAGCTCATTGTGGGCACCAAGAAGTACGGACGGAGGTCGAGGCCGCATCAGGGAATCTACGAGTTGTCCGTCACGGACTCGGACAACACGGATGAGGATCAGCAGCAGAAGCAGCAGCGCAGTCTCAACGGTTGCGATGAGCTGGGAGCTCAGGTGAGTGAGCGGGAAAGTCAGCAAGTCACGTTCAAGGTAGAGATACAACTACTGGGCTTTGTAAGCAAAAAAGCAGAGTAAACAGATTTTTTTTTATAAAGAATATTATCAATTGCGGGTACAGTAAAAGCTGCTGTTAGGGGAAAGCGTCTTTAAAATAAATAAAACAATTTAAAAAGCAGGAAACTTACCTTACCTTAAAACCTTAAATTCCTTCCCTCTTCCCAGGTCCAACGTTCCTCCTCTCAGAGCGATATCCCTGGCAGCCGGCGCCTGCGCACCGTCCACACCAGTGGCAGCAAGCTGAAGCGCTGTGCCTCCTTGCCAGCCCGCCGGAATCTGCAGTCCAAGATGCACCAGGTCTCAACGGGAGCGACGACATCGCCGACGGCGGCCGCCAAGCTAAAACAGCTGTCGATTCAGAGCCAGAACCAGCAGAGCAGCAGTGTAGAGTCCCTGGGTAAGTTACCTCGATCTCCAAACCCCCTAGCTGCCCCTCCCTTGTTGTTAGCCCAAAATACCCCCAAAATACCCAAAAGAAAATTACGTTTGAAGCAAAAGAATCACTTGTTTGGTTTGGTACACACCGCAGGCCATCACCTGGCCCCCGAGCACCGGAGATGCTACCACGGCGGCCGTTGGTTATGTTGCAAAGGTTTGTGCGCTCCCCCGGAGCAATTGTCAACACGTCAACACCCCCCAAAAACCAATCATTCTCGGTATCTAATCGCACCCTATGTAGCCGCACATCGTTAACTTTGTTTTTACCTTTAACCATAATCCAAAATTCCTGTCCTGGTGAAGCTGGAAGAGCTAGCAGAAGTTTATTGTTTGGTTTATTAAAGAAAATTGGAAGTTTAAGTTGGAATTTATAGCCTTGTTCCACTGCTACATTCAGCTCCATTCTCGAGAATGGTCCATTATTTTACATGGGGTAAAATGGTCCGTTCAAAATCGACAGACCATCCGTTCACCATTCGCCCCGAAAGTTTCTAGTCATACTAAAAAAATACCGATAAATATCGATTATCAGGCGATATTTCTTAAGTTCCTTCCCTAAACCTTCCTTCCCTTCCCTAATTTCTTATTGTTCTTGAAATTATGAATATTTTTGCAAACAGATGAATGAAAACTAGATCTAGCGCAGCATTTTGTTGTCGCCACTGCATAATGCTATGCTACTTAAGCTGTGGTACATCAAAATTTAAGAGCTCCAAGCATAGATATTTAAAAGTCCTTGAATGGGTCGGTTAACATTGAAGAGAACGTCGTCCGTGAGTCGCAAAAGAAAACCTGAATTGACCGCTTTCGCCGTCCCAATTAAAATGTAATCAAAGCCGGATCAGCTGTTCGTCCCATTCACACGTCGGCGGAGAATGTAGATGGAGCTGTGGAACAACCGACGGTCCATTTTCGAAATAACGGAGCAGTGGAACAAGGCTATTAAATATTAAAAGTACACACAGTTTTTTATTCCTTTTTAAGGTTGGCACTCACTTAAATCAACCCTTTGCCCAGAGTTTTCTTTATTTAATGTTTAGAAATGCGTTTTCAAGTAGCAAAAGTTAATTATTCCGCCAAAAAGCCAGCCCACCTGATACTTTCGGCGCTTTCGCTTTTACCATCGAAACACACAAACCCAACCCAATCCCCATCCCCCACACCCACCTCTGGTATCTTGGGCTATATAATTTAAATGTGTAAATACGCCTTTATCTCTAACGATCCTCCCCCTTGATAAACCTTTATTACACCCTGACTTTCCAGACACCGTGACGCCGCAGCAGCTGGAGACGATCAGTGCCCACAGCATCATCGATGCTTGGGAGTTGGCCACCATTCTCAATTGCCGCAACCTGCTCCATGTCCTGGGCTTCGACGAGGAGGACGAGGAGGTGAACCTGCAGCAGCTAACCAAGGCTTTGGAGGAGGAAATACGAGGTCTCGATGACGACCAGGAGCAGTCGAATATGCTGCGAGCCCTGGCCGCCCTGCAGGCCACCGAGTTGGGCAACTACCGCCTGGCCTTCCGGCAGCAGCACGAGGAGAACGTGAAGCTGCGGGCGGACAACAAGGCGGCGAACCAGAGGGTGGCCCTCCTAGCCGTGGAGGTGGATGAGCGGCATGCCTCGCTGGAGGATAACTCCAAGCAGCAGGTGCAGCAGCTGGAGCAAAGGCATGCCAGTATGCTAAGGGAGATGACCCAGCGGATGAGCAATGACCGCGATCACTGGACCAGCATGACGGCCAAGCTGGAGGCGCAGCTCAAGTCGCTGGAGCAGGAGGAGATTCGCCTCAAAACGGAACTCGAACTGGTGCGCACTGAGAACACGGAGCTGGAGACAGAGCAGCAGAAGGCGCATGTCCAGCTCACGGAACTCCTCGAGCAGAACATCAAGCTTAACCAGGAGTTGGCCCACAGGTCTAGCTCCGGCGACAGCATCATGCTGGGGAGAGCTGAGCAGAGTCCCAGAAGGCACAGCGAGGACAAGGAGGAGGAGCTGCTGCAGCTCATGGAGAAGCTGGGTGCACTGCAAATGGAGAACGCCCAGCTGCGCGACAAGACTGACGAGCTGACCATCGAAATCGAGAGCCTGAACGTGGAGCTAATCCGATCGAAGGGTAAGGGCAAGAAGCAAGAAAAGCAGGAGAAGCAGGAGGACCAGGAGGCGGCTGCCACGGCCACCAAGCGACGTGGCGACTCTCCCAGCAAAACCCATCTTACCGAGGAGAGTCCGCGGCTGGGCAAGCAGCGCAAGTGCACCGAGGGCGAGCAGAGCGATGCCAGCAATAGCGGGGATTGGCTGGCTCTCAATTCGGAACTCCAGCGAAGTCAGAGCCAGGATGAGGAGCTCTCAAGCCTGAGGCAGCGGGTGGCTGACCTGGAAAAGGAACTAAAGGCCGCTAAGGAGAGCCGTAGATCCCTCACCCCCGAGGGCCGCTCCAAGGAACTCGAAGCGAGTCTCGAGCAAATGCAGCGCGCCTACGAGGACTGCGAGGACTACTGGCAGTCGAAGCTCAGCGAGGAGCGGCAGATGTTCGAGAAGGAGCGCCAGATCTACGAGGACGAGCAGCAGGAGAGTGACAAGAAGTTCACCGAGCTGATGGAGAAGGTGCGCGAGTACGAGGAGCAGTTCAGCAAGGACGGCCGCCTCTCGCCCATCGACGAGCGGGACATGCTGGAGCAGCAGTACGTTGAGCTCGAGGCGGAGGCCGCCCAACTGCGCTCCAACTCCGTGCAAATGCTGGAGGAGAAGGCCCAGGAGATCCTGGGCCTGCATTCGGAGATCGAGGACCTGCGCCAGCGGCTGGGTGAGAGCGTGGAGATCCTCACGGGTGCCAGCGAACTCACACCCGAGTCGGTGGCCCAACTGAGTGCCGAGGCGGGCAAGAGTCCGGCCAGTTCGCCCATCAGTTACCTCTGGCTACAGAGCACCATTCAGGAGCCGGTGAAGTCCTTTGCCGACCAGGGAGACGAAGCCGCAGCCAGTGCCATCGACCTGCTCAGTGCCGGCGGCTCACCATCGCACAAGGCCACCAGCCGGTGAGTATTCAAGAGAAGACTCCCTGTTTGTTTGTCCTTGGTGTATGTGTGCATCCTTACTCATTAGTCTCACATTAATGTCATTGTTTCTGTGTATATATGTTCTTGTTTTGTCCCTCATTTAATCCCTAATCCATGTCTAAAAGCTAAGCTAATCTAGTTTGTAAGTTTATGTTTATGTACGTGTCCAATATATATAATTTATCTTTAATAAAAGCACTTTATTACGAAAATAATAAAAATATAAAAACACACCCTTCGGCAAAACAACATTTAACCACAGGCATTGCACCTAAAATTCCCAAGTACGAATTCAGCGACAAATCACACAAAGTGTTTTTGAGGTTATTTCAGGCAAACTAGTACTGAGGAGGTCCTTAGTTTCTTTATATTATAAAATTCATTTATTTATAAACAAAATTAATAAAACAAGAAAAAATATACATTTTTGCACCAAAAATTACCAAGTCCGAATTCAGCGACAAACTTTTATAAAACCACAAAAATTGCTGAGGTTGAATGCGCCCTCATAATTATTACTAATGAGGTTCCTTGGTTTCTTTATATTATAAAATACATTTATTTATTAAGAAAATTAATAAAACTAGAAGAAAAATACCTTTTTGGTGGTTTGGTCAGGTTTTATCTTTTTATTAAAACGGTTTCAGGGTTTTGTTTGATTTCTGACAAAAAATTAAGCTTTGAGTTCAACTCCATGTTTTTAATGCAAAAAGTATCAATTATTTTTAATGTTCATCATTATCATTATCATGTTCATCATATCAATTTTGAGATCATTTTTAATTTTAAAATTACTAAAACTAGTGAAAAATTATAAATGAAATAGCATTTGATTATTTTTTACTTTATCAACCAACCTTGATACGCAACTGGGGTTATAAGTTACTTTAAAGTTTTTAAACCTATCCTAAGAATAGAGTTTACAATAAAAATATGTTGAAATAGATTTTATCAAGCTTATTTACAATAAACTCTCCTTAAAAGACAGTTCCCTTAATCCCTGCTATCCTTTCTACAAACAGCAACAACCTCACCACTTCAGAGACATCCATCTTCAGTACCACACCCTTCGATAGCTCTCACTCTGGTAATCCATCGCCCACGAACAGTGACACCACGAACGCTTCTTCAGCCGCGCCCACCGGTCCGGCGCCCATAAGCAAGCCCAAGCGGCGGGCACAGAGTCCGCAGCAGCTGCAGTCCGAGGGAGAGATTGCCGACTGTGAGACCTCGTCGACGGCTTCCAACAAGAGCTTCGATACGCAAAGTCAGGTGTCCATAAGTAAAACGTCTTGCCTTAGCCACGAGAAGTGCAGCAGCCCGAATGCGCTCAAGGAGGAGCTGAAGCGCCTCAAGTTCTTCGAGCTGTCCCTCAAGGAGCAGATCAAGGACTTGAGCCTGCAACGTGACGGTTTGGTCATGGAACTGCAGCAGTTGCAGGAAGCGCGACCTGTGCTCGAAAAGGCCTATGCGGTGAGAGCTTGGGGTTTAATTTATTTAGAAGAATTGTTTTTTAATTTGGGGGTTTAATTCTTAGCGAACAACGCATCCAACACTTCAGCAGCGACTGAACCAACTGGAGCTGCGGAATCGCCATTTGCAGAATGTAATTAAGCAGCAGCAGCAATACACCGAGTCCCTGATGCAGCGTAAGTATTATATAGAAAAAATAGTATATGTGTAAACTCCCAGGCTTTTATTTCGACATAATAACGGCGGATGGCTTTTATTTTTATAACTTTTCCTTTTTCTCGATCCGAAACGTGTCGATCGCTCTTTTTGTCAAACCAAAAGTGACCGTATATTCTTTTCTATACGTTAGGACTATTATCGATAACATACCTACTGGTCACTAATGTGACCGTGTAATACATAATGAGGTGTTTAAATATGCTTTAATTAATTGTAAATTGATTATGTTTATGCCAGAATCCTGGAGGCAGCATCAAGTGGAGCTCAACGAGCTGCACGGCCGCATCGAGACCCAGGGCGTTATGCTGGCCGATCAAACGCAACGTCTGCAGAATGCCGACATTCTGGTAAAGGATCTGTATGTGGAGAACTCCCATCTGACGGCCACTGTGCAGCGGCTGGAGCAGCAGCGGGCCCGGGTGAACCTCATCCACCAGCAGCAGCAACAGCAGCAGCAGAGGCTCGTGGGAGCCTCCGCTTTGGGCGGAATGCCCGGCATGCCTTAAAACTACTTAGTTTATTTAAATTTAGAAAGAAAGACAACAACCTGAGGGGGAAGGGTGCTCAGCATCGTCGGCAGACATCGATATCGTTATCGATATATAAAATAAGTTTCGTATTCGTACGTAGTTCGTGGTTTTTTGTGAATGAATGTGAAATCCATGTTGTGTTTGTTCGACACGCGAGCACCGAGACCGCATAAACAATAACTAAAGTGACTTTAACTAAACCCTAAACTTAAACTTAAACCTAAACTCACCCACGCGCAAAGAGGAACAATCCACACACTCGGTAACTTAAATGATCTGAACTATTTACACGATAGATACTGAAGGAAATCACTGCAATGTTGACCTTACTACATTAATTGACTACCGAAAAATAGTTAACGTATATATTTAATTATATTAGAAGAAGCAGTATTTTAAATTTGTTATGCGTCTGAGTAGGCGGAGCACGTTTATCAATGTTTATATCACGTGCCCATAACCAAATGCATCGGAATTGTTGTTAATTTTATTGGTAGAGAACGAGAACATGCGAAACGAAAGAAATGATCTATTATGATATTAATAATATATACGTCATATATATTATTATGTAACGACAAAAGACCTGTAAAAACACACGTATCTATGTATTTAAATTGCGATTTAAGTTAGCCAATACTCTCTCTCCAAACGCTTTTGTTAAACCCTTCTCCTCCGCCCCCAACTAACACTCGATTTAAAGAATGTGTACAACCTCGATTTAGTTATATGCCACTCGATCCCTCACACTCTGCTGTGTGTGGCGATCATCAGTGCTTAACCAATCTTCGATCAAAATAGAAATTTACTTTTAAAAAGTATCAAGGAAAAATATTTAACAAAAAAATTAAAAACCAAATATACAATTTAAAAAAAAATACCAAAATTGATTGATTTTTATTTATTTTGGGAATAGCGGGTGGGTCTTTACAATATTTTTAAGCTTTCATTTTGAAAACCAATTTTAGCTATCGAAATAAATATTTTTTTCAGTTATTTTTGTAATTCCATTCCAAATTAATTTTAAATGGAAATAAGTGAAAACACAAAGGCACTAATAATTATTATAAAAAATTATACTAGTTTAATTGCCCTTATTTTTCACTTTTAAACTGCCAAGAATTACAACTTTAAATAAAAAACAATTTTTAAAAATAAAATTTTAAAATTTTTGTATTTCTATCGATTGCTGCCAATCAAAACGTTAACAGAGCGTGCCAATTCAATCGATACCATATATCGATAGCTCTTGGCACGCGCTGTTAATGTTTATTTGTGCTGTTAACGCGAATTGGAATAAAATGTTTTGTTTTTTGTTAGTTTTCGGTGTAAATGTGATTTTTGTGCATTTAACAAGTGGTGAGTGTATTCTTCAATCAAAAAACATGAAAGTAAACAAACTAAAAACATGAAAAACCGCCAAGGCGAGCTGTTTTCCACGCTTCTTTGGCAGTGCACTTCGCGGTGCACATGACTCTGTGGGTGTGTGTGTATATATGCGGTTTGTTTTGTTATTCGATGCGCAAAATGCTCATAATTTAATTAAATTAACCATTTGTTGGGGAACGCAAACGGCGTAACGAAGGCCCACAAATGCCACCCACATGAAAGCAAAGAGTGAAAAATCATTAATTTGCGTTTCGCGAGTCCCTGGAATTTCATGGCCGAAATGGCTTAGGACACACTCGATTTGTCCAATTGTTTATACTTGATTTCCAACATTCATAAGCGGATCAGTTTATATAATTGTTGAAATAATATAAATCCACCTGTGGCTGCTTTGTTTATAATTTTGTTTCTAAAATAAACTTCCATAGAAGTTGGTAAACATTTCCGTTCTAATGATTTTTCCTCCAGCAACAGGCGGGCTTTGTAGTGTATTTCTAATTGGATATTTTTGTGTATTTCCACTCCAATTGGATGTGTACAATTATTGATGTTAAAGATAAAGGTACTTCCTATTCGATTTGCACTTCTGCATTTGGGTTCTATTAATAATTAATTACATTGTTTACGGTAGAAACTGGTTCGATAACAGTTCTGTTAATAGCGTAATGTTAACTATGTTGACAGAGGCTGCACTGCGTTCCTTCATTTGCGTTGGTTCTCATTTATTATTTAAATAAATGTCTATAAATTGTTCTTTTAGCTAAAAAATAAACCAATTTGAAGTCGAAGTTAAGAACAAGGTAAATAAGCACTTGTTGAATGCCATTTTCTATTGAGAAATAAAAGTATTACAGGGGAACACAAATTTTTAGTGCATACTTTTCGGCATTATTCTGAATTCCATCAACAAAAAATCTGAAAAGGCCGTTGAATTTAAATTGAAAATGTAGTTACCTTTTATTCATGCCTAAAATGTCAGTAAATATATACTTAAATTATTTATAAACTGAAATTATATAACATTTTATTAGTTTAAAATTTTAAAACATTAACAGGAACATATTTTCCTTAAAAAACAGATTTTTGGTATTATTTTTAAAATTTCACAATAGTATTTTTAGCTTTTTGCTTATACATATTATTAAACCTTCTCCCTTCGCATCAACTTCACCTTCACGTTCTGTTGCGTACGCAGCACTATTCCATTCTCAAATGTGAGGTTCTCCAGCTTGGTAATAGGCAGGATCTTAAAGTTCCTTGTGACAGCTGCCAGGAGCACCTTCATCTCCAGGATGGCAAACTTCTGTCCAATGCAGTTCCTTTGGCCCGCACTGAAGGGTATAAAGGCGAAGGGATGGCGATTCACTGTGTTCTCAGGCAAAAACCGCTCCGGTTGAAATTCATTCGGTTTCGAAAAGTGCCGAGGATCCCTCATGATGTCATAGATGTGCAAGTTGATCTGGGTATCCTTGGGCATGATCAAGCCATTGACCACACTCTCCTCCATGCATTTGCGCCCAATAAGAGGCACCGAGGGGAACATCCTTAGCGATTCCTTGATCACACATTCCAAAAAGACGAGTTCGTTGAACTGGAACACGCTGATCTCGTCGCTGTCCTCGGGAAGATGAACCACCTCCTCGTAGCATCGCTGTTGGACATCCTCGTGCAGGGCCAAAAGGAGGAAAGTAAAGATGAGACACGTCGATGTGGTATCGTATCCCTCGAACATAAAGGTGTTGACTTCATCGCAGATTCCCTGATGATCGATCAGACCCTCCGCCTCCGCGGCCAACAAGCTGTCCAACATGGCGTAGCGCTGCTTCTTGCCCAAAATATCATCATGCGCTGGCCCGGGATGTTTGCTCTTTAATTCTCTATTTTTCTCGATGATGCGACTGGAAAAGTCGTGGGCTATCTTCAGGCTATCAACATGCTTTCGATATTCCCCAAATAGGTAGAAATATACGATGTTGTAGAAGAAGGGATTGCATATCCGCTGCTGCATGACCTCTTCGATGGCGTGGATGGCTTGGCGATATCGGTAGCCATCGGCCATGTCATCCAGTTTTACGCCCAGGGCAGTTTCTGTAATATTTGTAATATTTAAATGTGTAGTTTGTTATTTTAAATATTTTGTAAAATCTCTATAATTATTATTATAAAACAAGCACCATTTGCTTTAATTAGGGGGGTATTTAACGCTTTATTTGTTTTATATTTGAACTGATTTGAGCTGAGATTAGAGCAGAGCATTGTATATAAACAAAAACTCTGGCAAGTCATGCTGATTTTGTATGTTTAATATGAGGTTCAAAGCTTGCAATTTAATATAATTAATGTTACTTTGTGTACTGATTTATAGGCAACTCACCGCAAACATTATTTAGCGTAAACTGTGGAATAACCTGATTCAGTTCCAATACACTATCCACACTCTGATTAAGGACTTTCACTAGCTTGCGGCACTCCTCTCTGTAATAAATTAATATAAATAAACATATATAACCCCCTTTAAATAATAAAACTCACTTGAAGATGGTCAGGAAAGACTGCAGAACATTGAAATGAAAGGCAGGAGTCAAGGCCTTGCGCCTGGCATGCCACTTTTGATCTATATTTCCACATAAACCTTTTAAATACAAGATATAATTCATATATAGGATACCCACCTGTGCTGGTTAGTAATCCTTCGCCCAAAAACGGCCTCAGTAGGTCATAGATCACATTCTTGGTGATCAGCTTGGGGTTCTGGAGTATCTCCTCGGCCTCCTCCGCTCGGATGACATTATACATGGGCGCCCGAAAGAAATACCACAGATAATTCCGCCCCTCGGCCTGGGCAGCTGCATTCCGCATAAAGTTGAACACACTGGCTAAGAAATACCTCTTGATAATAACCCGAAAATAGCTCTCAAATAAATTGTATTTCCCCCTACTCACCAGGCGTAAAGCTCACCAGGTCAAAGTTGTTGCCATATCGGGTTTTTGTTGGCGTTACGTAAATCTTGCTCTCCAGCGGACTGCCATCCACTGTCTGCATTCTCTTGCAGAGACTCAAGATATAGTATCGCTGGTCTACAATTTTCCATAGCTTGCAAGCAAGGAAAACTACCAAAGGAACACAGAGTAATATTTCCAAAATCATTTCAATTCTCAGTGAGATTCCAGCGTCCAGAGCCTCAATTCCTCACAGTTTAAGCTCTGATCTACTAATGCGAGACGCCGATTAGAACCTCCAGTCGTGGGACACATGTGGGGGCTTCTCTATATTTTTATATTTTTTACTTAGTATAAAACATGTTCACACGGCATGCGATTTAGATGCGCATTCATATAGGTTTAATGAATATTACAGCTTTTACTTCAAGTCTTGATAGACATTTTATTAAATAATTGAAATATTAAATTAGCTTATTAAAGTGATTGTTAATTAAAATGTATAGGTATTTAACCTCCATTAAGGCTCTTATTTTGTGTTCTACGAGTAATAAGTAGTAAACATTTAAGGAGTCAGAGCATTGCACTTTGTCTGGGTTAAAAATATTAAATGGGACTGAGTTCTTTGTAAAAGTGGTGTATTTTTATTTAAATTACAAACCAATTATGTAAATTGTAAGTCCATGGAAAATAAAATAAAACAGGATTTATATTGAATTAATATACATTTTTTTTATATATTATTTGGACTTTATTTGGTTGATTTATATATTTCTTTGGCAATAATTTTCTCTTAACCTAAGTATCACTCCCTAGACCTTTTTACCAACCTAACTTTGATATTTTCCTGAGTTCTTAGTACGATTCCATTCTCAAATGTTAAATCCTCAATTTGTGTAACTGGCAGCAACTTAAAGTTCCTAATAACTGCTGCCAGAAGCACCTTCATCTCCAGGATGGCAAACTTCTGCCCGATGCAGTTCCTTTGACCCGCACTGAAGGGCACAAAGGCAAAGGGATGGCGATTCACTGTGTTCTCGGGTAAGAAACGCTCAGGCTTAAACTCATTTGGTTTGGGGAAGTGACGAGGATCCCTCATAACGTCATAGATGTGAATGCTTATCTGGGTATCCTTGGGCATCACCATGCCATTCACCACACACTCCTCCACGCACTGGCGTCCAATAAACGGAACGGAGGGGAACATCCTCAGCGATTCCTTGATTACGCACTCCAAAAACACGAGTTCGTTGAACTGAAACACGCTGATCTCGTCGCTGTCCTCGGGAAGATTATCCAGCTCCTCGAAGCAACGCTGCTGGACATCCTCGTGGAGGGCCAGCAGGAGCAGGGTGAAGATGAGACACGTGGACGTGGTGTCGTATCCCTCGAACATGAAGGTGTTGACCTCGTCGCAGATTCCCTGATGATCGATCTGACCCTCTGCCTCCGCTGCCAACAAGGTGTCCAGCATGGCGTACCGCTGCTTCTTGCCAAACTCATCCACTTCGCCGCGTTGCTTCTGCTTGAACTGCTCTCGTTTCCTCTGGATAATGCGGCTGGAAAAGTCGTGAACTACCCGGAGCATTTGGTTCTGCTTCCGATAGTCGCCGTACAGGAAGAAGTACCAGTTGTAGTACATGAGTGGGTTGCACACTCGCTGAATCAGCACCTCTTCCAGGGAATGGATGGCTTTTCTGTACCCATTGCCCTCCGACATGTCGTCCAGCTTCACGCCAAGAGCGGTTTCTATAAAGATATGGGATATATTATAGGTTTTCTTTATAAATAACAATAAGAATAGGTATCGTACCGCATATATTATTCAGTGTAAACTGAGGAATGACTTGATTAAGATCCAGCTCGCCATCCTCCCTTTGGTTTAGCACTTTTATTAGCTTATTACACTCTTCCCTAGGGAAAAATCATCGATCTTAAATAATAAAGTATAGAGTTTTAAGCAAAACTTACTTGAAAATAGCCAGGAAAGACTGTAGGACATTAAAGTGAAAAGCGGGGGTCAAAGCTTTTCGTCGGGAATGCCACTTTTGGTCTAAAAATAATCAATAAGTGAGTAAAATATATAATTGATTGACTCACCCGTGCTAATCAGTAGGCCGTCACCCAAAAAGGGCCTTATCAGGTCGTAAACCACATTCTTTGTTATCAGCTTTGTGCTCTGGAAGATCTCCTCGGCCTCCTCGGCGCGAACCACATTGTACATGGGCGCAAACAGAAAGTACCACAGATAGTTCTCACCCTTGGCCCTGGCAGTGGACTCTCGCACAAAGTTAAAGACACTTGCTGTGGGTAAAAAATATACCAAATCATATATGAATAATAGAGGGATCCTTACTTACCCGGCGTAAAGTTGAGTATATCCAGATTGTTGCCAAATCGTGTTTTCCCCGGCATTACCACCACTTTGCTCTCCAAGGGACTGCCATCCTCCGTTCGCACTCGATGGGTTAATGAAAGTATGAAGTAGGTTTCATTAATTTTCTTTAGCAAGAACCAAAGGGCCACCAGCAATAGGGGAGTCCCCAGCAAGGCGATCCACATTTTGTAATATTTTTTGTTCTCGGGACGATCCGTTCTATAGCGGATTTCACAGCCCACTGATCGGTGGGGTATAGCTTTCGGATCATGTCGCAAAACCGATAATCACAATCAGCATTTGTATATACTACTTACTTACGGTTCCAAACAAATAACACATTGAGTAAAAGCAGCTTTTCGTTATCAGCATGCTTTACGGTTGAATTAATTCTAATTGTGCTTGAAGGGGTATTAAAATACACTAATGTTTAGAATGTTTGTTTTGGGGTAAATAATGTTTAGTCATCTCGATGTGATATCAGTAAAGGTGGCTTACTTTTATAGATAATCCTACAATGGGTGTAAATATAGTCGAGATATTTGATTCTTATCTGAAAGGATTGGGTAAGCTGCTTACTTGCTAAAGGATCAAATTGCAAATAAAAAGGTCTTTATATATGTATATTAAAAACATATTTTCAACCACACTAGAACTTTTGAAATATTAATATTTATAAAAGCAGAATATACTATTAATTACTTAATTATTATTATTAATTATATTTATTTAGTTCTCAGTGAAGGAACCTCGTCAGTACTCATTTTACTGACTGATTTAACCTCAGCAGTTCATCGCTGAATTCGTACTTGGGAATTTTAGGTGTAATGCCTGCAACATTTAACGCTTTAAATATTAGAAGGGCGGTGGGCTTAATAGTCGCATTATTGTGAATTAAATAAGCCGACTAATCCTAATATTGGCATAAATCCCATCTAAATCTTTTATATATCTTGTAATCAGTAAATAACCTCTTAAGAACCAATGGTTAAACCATTAACCAGATACCTCCTATCAAAATATATAATTCCCAAAAAACTCATAAGGATCTTGTCTGAAGACAAGTAGGTACTTCACGTTACTCAGGTCTCAAACCTCTGCGTGAATTTATAGCAGCTTATCGCTGAATTCGTACTTGGGAATTTTATGTGCAATGACTGCAACATTTAACGCTTTTAATGTTGATAGGGGATTAATAATCGCATTTATGTGGATTAAACAGGCCGTCTAAACCTCAATTCATCCAGAAGCCTATCTAAATCTTTAATATATTTTCTTGTAATGGCTAATAAACTCTTAGAAACCAATTGTTAAACCATTAACCAGATGCCTCATATCAAAGAATATAATAATAATTGATTGGCGCACTTAACAAATATCGAAATCGCTAGAGAGGCATTTGAAATACTCGAACCAGCCAGCAGCCTTAGTTGCTAACATTTAATTTCCCCATATGACCATTCCAGATTAACAATAACAATTTCTCGGCGGCATGGCCGTACACAGATTTCCTCCCAGGCCAACGGTGCCGGGATATTTTCCCATCGTTCCAACTATGGAACTGGCTACGGGGAAATAAAAAAATAAAACGAAGGAAACGAGCAATGTCGCATCAAAATGCCGCATTGATTAAAGTTTGATTAGCTGTGCAGCTTGGCCAAGATCGCATTTGGGCTTGAAGAATTAATTTGAGCCAAGTTTGCAATGCGCGAGCAGAAATGGCAATGCCAGCCGCAGTAGCCGCAACAGCAGTTGCAATAGAAGTAAATGTGAAAAAAAAAATTGAATCGCCGTAATTACATTTTCTGTGGAAAGGACCGGAGGAGCCGGAGAGAACGCGCAGACATGTTGCCCGACCAGTGCGTGGACGTGGATGTCGCCGGCAATGACAAAAATAGTCAATGCAACAGCAGCAGCAACAGTTGCAGCAACATTCACAGCAGCAGCAACAGCAGCCGCAGCAAGAGCAGCCATCTCAAACTGCATTTGGGCATGAAAAGTGCTGTGCCGGCAATTGGAAAAACTTGCCCTGGAAAGCATGGACTGGCCTGTGTCTCCTCCTCTCTCGCTGTTTCTTGTTGTTATGAACAAATGTTATTGCAGCGGCAACATGCTGCATGCTGCATGCGGCAGGAGCAGCAACAACACTCATTAAGATGCAAAAGACGTCGCTTGCCGCTTTTTAGAATTACTAATTGAATCGACGCGATCAGTGGCAATTGCAGCGGCATTGGCCGCAGGCATCAACGGCTTTAAGCCAACAACAATGAGCAACAACAATTGCGGTGGCGGCTCGAATGTTTGTTGTTTCAACCGCCGCTGAATGCTGAATGTTTGCCGTGGATCTTGTTGTGGCTGCCGCTGCTGCTGCTACTGTTGCAGCTTCCGCTGCGGTGTGAATATACAAACATACGGCATCGTATTTATTTATTTATGTACGTGCTTCTCGGCGTGGTTTGCGATTCTTTTAGGGCTTGTGCAGACTCCCAGTTCCCGGTTCCTTACTAAAAGTAAAGCTGGATCTGAATCCGAGGCAGAGCAATCCTCTGCGGGGGAATTGCTAAGATAACACAGATTTTACTTGATTTACTTGGGAACGCAGGTCCCCAAGGCATCGGCACTAGAGATTCCTATAAGGCTTTGGTTATTCCATTAAATTTGAGAAGAAAAATGGCCAGCTGCTTATGGAACAAATCTATATTTCGATATTACCAATTTAAATTGATTTATTTGTATATACGCTCCTTGATTTTAAGGGGAAATTTTAGTCTTTAGTATTATTCTTTAAAAACTTATACCATATTTCCCTTTCTTGCAAGCTATTTTGAAATTTTTCCTACCAAAAGAATAGAAAAGGCATGTTTTCCTACCCTAAATAATTTGTATTAAAATTAATGTGTAAAATATTGAATAAATCTTAATAAATTCAGGCTTTTTCTTTTTTTAAATATTTTTCTTACCGAAACCAAAAGAAAGATTAAACATTTTCCACCTTAAAAGATTTATTTTTTACTTACTATATTTAATATTTAGTTTACTTACATAAATACCTTGAATTCATCTATCTGTACTTGTTTCCCACTTTTATAAAATATCCTTCCCCCATTTCTGTTACAATTAATGTGTTAAACATTAAAAAATTCCATTTTTTTTTTTTTTTTAACATTTTTCTTACTAAAAACATAAAAGGAATTATACGTTTTCCACCTTTAAAGATTTATTTTTTATTTAACATTTTTAATATTAAATAAATCTAAGTAAATACCGTAAGTTCATCGATCTCTACTTGTTTCTCACTTTCAAAAAATATCCTTCACTCCCTCCTCCAGCATTCCTTGAAATGTTAAACACCAATTTTCCATCATTTTCCTGCCTCTTTCGGGCCGAAATATTTATGTTTTTAGTGGCCTGACCTTACCTGTTGAATTTCTTGGCTAAGCACAAAGTCATGTAGCAACATGTTGCTTGGCCGCAGCAACATTATGTGTGTGGCAACATGATTTTTCAATTATTGCATCGCCATGTAAAATTTGTTGTAAGAGCTTGCATATTTACTTTAACACCTCGTCCTCCGTCTGGTTGGGGTGCTTTTCTGTATCTTTTTTTTCTCTTCAATTTTTTGCTAAAACATTGCTGTGGTTTTTGCCGTGTGTCGCGCTGTCGACGGCGACGAAAACAGGCAACAAGAACAGGCGACGCTTGTTAGCCATGTTGCCCGGGCTGGCTGACACTTGTTGCACGGCATTCTGCCTCAGCAACCTTTTGCGGTCGCTGTGCCCCAAAGATCTCCGCTTTTTGTTGCTGTTGCATGTTGGTGTCGCTGCCGCTGCTGTGCTTCTTTTGGTGTCGCTTCTGTGTCGTTGGCGTGTGTCTCTCGCTCCACTAAACTTTTAATTAAAATTTCGTCGTATCACAGTCGTTACTGCTTCCTTTTGTGGCTTGTTAATGTCAGCCCAAAGGAGCTGCCGGGGGTTACTTACTTACCACTGATTTTTATGCAAATTTGCCAGTCTCGTCGACAGTCTCGATTTTCGGTTGCCAACTTGAGAGGCTTCCAGGGGCAGAGGGCTCGCTCTGGGCTCGGATCGGGTTCCCAGGCCGTGCTGCGTTCGTCATTAAGTTGTCATGACCATAATAATCTTTCCAGATTGCCATAGACCAACTTTGGCATCTTCTCTTAATATAGTCTGGGTCTGTAAAAAGCTATCCGTCAATAAGGCCATTGGCATTTTCCATTTGAAGAAAGAAATAACGACAGATTGCTTTGATATTCACATGAAAAATGATTATAAAATGTTAAATTAAATTAACAATTAAGGCTTCATCGTATAGAAAAATAATATCCCCTAGAAGGTTATAAGCTTTGTTTTAAAAGTCTCAATAAAGGCAGAAATTTATTGTTTAACTTAATATTGCCATATATATGCAGTTTTTAATTGATTTTCTGAATAGTTTTGTTTATTAAATTAAACTAACTTCCGTCTACTGGATATGATTTGCTTAAAAATACAATATTTTTCGACTGAATCACATAAACTGACTGAAAAAAAGGTGGCTGCGTAAATTTAGAAAGAATGAGTTCCTAAATCCCTTAACTATGAATTTGAGAAAAACATTGGCTTGGAGGGAGCCAAATAGATTAACTAAAAAGATCCTTGAAACCTCAACGATCTATAATAATTTTCTTGCAAACAAGGCACTCGTTCATTGATAAGAAATGTAGATTAAACCCAACTCTAGTTACATTTTTGGCGTGGGACAGGTACATGGAGATAAATGGACTCCCGTTTTGGATGTTTGCTGGGGATCCGGTGTGGCAATTGGCCAAGATTTATTGACATAATGAAGACTAATTCGCGCGTCTGTGGCCGTGCATTTTGACAATTATTTATGTTGAATTAAGTTGTTTGGCGGCAGCGCGTGTAACGATGTAATTAATTGCCATGGATTAGACACTGCCAATGGCTGAATAGACCCGGTCACGCAGATGGCCGAAGAGGAGGCGGCGGCGCAGATGTGGAGGCACAAAAACCGGGGCACCGTACGACTCAGGCTCAGCTTCAGTTTCAGTTTCAGTTTAAGTCGAAGTCGAAGTGAAGTTTACCGAGTTACCAGGAAAGCCGCTTAGGCCCATAAACAACCGGGTTTATGCGCAGCCATCTGCGACGATCCGAATTGGAATTGGAAGAGGCACTTCAATTGGTTATTCGATTTTGATGCGATTTTAAAGCGATTTAAATATGAATATGATGAAAATTTGCTGTGATCAATTTATACTCTTCAGGAGTGTGCGATATGGCTTGCCTTGTGACGGTTCTGGGGACATATTTTTGACTGATCGATTTTATAGAAATATATATATTTTTAGCAGTCAGCAACAATGACTTTCATGGCGCCTAAACCTTAACTTATCAGGCAAAAGGCTATAATTAATTTACAGCTTACAGTAAAACTGCTGATAAGTTGTCAAGAAATATAGCTATCAGCTTTCCTTAAGTTCCCTCTTTTATACATATCCAATAATAGCTTTAATCAATGGAGAATTTAATCTCTAGCCCAGTTTATTTTTGTAACTTAACAGCAAATAATCTTTCCTTCCTTTAAAAAAAAAACTACTCCAAAATCGAAATAAATCTTTCCCCACTTTGAATTCAGGCTACATTTATTTTATGTTCTGCCACACACTCACCACTTTGCGTATTACTTCCAATTTAAATTTAATTAAATTTTAGCTGCCTGAACTAATTAAAAAACAAATTTCAGTTTTTACAACCGCCTCGAATGGCTCTCTTGGCCATAAAGTGTACACAGACTTCGGTTGGGATTCGGCAAAGTGAATTATTTTTTATTTTTTCGGCTTCATATTCCATTTGGCTTTGGACGTTTTTTATTTTTATAGAGCAGCTACCATTATGATATTTATGGGTCTAAGCTCATCAAAGTTTAAGCAGGCACTTTATAGGCAACTTGTATATTATTTTCCACCTATTGTTTGTCCGGATTTTAGATGCATAGACAATGCCGAGTGTTGACAGGCAGCAAGAGCGGGTCTTAACCCATTATTTCCAATTGATAATTGCTTAAATATGGATCTAGGTTCTTCTTTTTCATTGAAACATTCAGAGTTTTCAGGAGCAAAAATAAGATTTTCTTAAAAACAATCGCTTACCAGCGGCCTTAAAAATATTTAAATATGCAAATTTTGTAAGACTTTACTTCCTACTTTCCTACATAAATTACTGCACCAGAAAAGCAAACCTTTTCTCCTACAATTAATTACAAAGGAAACCCAGAAATACAAAAAAACTGCAGTTACGTGATTAATGGCCAGCTAGGCCTTTAGTCTAGGCCATTAAAGGGTTAAGGTGGGCGGCGTGGAGGTGCTTAGAGTCTAGTTAATTTGCTTTAACAAGGAAACCGCACGCAGATCGTAAATCCCAGAGCAGAGCGCGGCTTCAAAAACATTTTGCCGCGCCAAAAACGCGCGCGACTCGCGTTCGCTAATTGAGTGCGACAGGGGCGGGACGGTGGAGGTGGTGTTGCCTCTGCTGCTGCTGCTGCGGCGTCGGCCCTTTTTGCCCGATCCTTGGACTGCAAAAAAATAAATAAAATTTATTACGCCACCAAACTCATGAAGGACAATGATGCCGCTGCCACCGCCGCCTTCTTATTTATTGCTTCCACGAATCGCGCGCGCTCTTTCCGAGAAATGTCCGCGGCTCAGGCGATCCCCATCCCTTTGGCCATCCACAAAGGTGGTGGCTATCTGTCTGGGCCCGCTGTGGTCGCGGGCTTAACAAGTCGACACTTTTCTTCACACCTCGGCATAGTTGGCCAAGAATTTACTTGGCCATATTAAGCTTAATGGCCGCCCGTTGCGATCGGTTCCAACTTGCCAAACACAGACCACTGACCGGTGGCAGTTTCGCTGGCTCGTTTCAGCCGCAATGCGGTTATTAAATGCAAAAATTAAGATAAGCCTTTGAGGGCCGGTTTCGGAGGGTTCTTAATCGGGTTTTACAGAGAGGGAAAATTTATAGAATTATGAGGTATTTTCTCTAAAGTATTGAAAATAATATTTAAAATGTGTTAATGGCTTTATTTATATCAATATTTTTCTCAAAATATTTATAATTAATTTTCTAACTTATATTCCTTAAATTTCTTCGCTTTGTGTAGCTTTAACAATGTTTTTCAAGACTGGCAGAGAGCCCTGAAGCTAGGCAATGTCACGGCTAATTAGCAATAGAGATGCCAGCGGGTTACCTCTTGGCTCTGGCCAACTGAATTTGGCTCATATTTTCCGCCAGTTCGAACAAGTGTTCATAAATCGCAACATTTAATGCCATGGAGCCACAGGCTGAATCGATGCTCCTCCCTGTGGCAGCTGTGACGGTAACTGTGGGCCATAGAGTGAGCTTTTTATAAGAGCATCGATCGTAAAAATACAAAATTTATATGCACTTAATTGCGGCGACTCCTTTGGGTTCGGTGACCAAGGAAAGGCAGGCACAACAAATAAACTCAATAACATTGTCCCTGCTTATGATGCACTGAATCAACTCGGAATGGCTCCAGGCAGGACAGTCACAATGGGGCAACTTGTGGGGAAAAGTATTATTTATTTAACTCTGGAAAGAGTCCTTTGGCAAAAGTTATCTACATTTATGTATTGCTCTTTGTATTGAATTAAATAAATAAATATACAATTGTTGGCCTCTTTTTTATATTTTCTTGAAGTCTAAAAAATATTTATAATTTGCCATATTATGTTTATATAATTAACTAGCTTTCCAATGGCAAAATTTATCAGAATTTATTGATTGCTCTTTGTATTGAATCAAATAAATAAATATTATACAACTACTGGCATCTCTTTTTATTTTTTTAAGTCTTAAGATTTTTTTAGATTCTTTTTCTAGCTGCCATATCAGCCATCATATTTATCTAATTAACTAGCTTTCCATTGACTTGATTTTAGCATTCGTCAGGCCTTATTTTAGCGGCTTTATGCTGCCATGAATGCTGTTGGACGCCTGCCAGTGTGCGTTATGCATCGGCCTAGTTAAAAAGTAGCGACCACAATTTAATTAGAAGAGTCTGCTCTAGACTCTGGATGGGGCATGGATGTGGCATGGCTGGGGTGTATGGGGTTAATTACGCGTCCCGCTGGCGACACCTCATCAGTCCGAGCTGGAGTCCCCCCTCGTTGCCAGTGCCCAGATATGACTTTAATTTCATTTAATTGGCAAATAGGCTGCAGCAATGCAATGCAGCTGGGAACGCTCATTACGGCCTTTAATAAGTTGCACAGCACTCCCTTGGAATGTTGATCCGACCCATTCGGATTCCATTAGCTGAAGCTAAAGCTTATTTCCTGTTTGGCTGCCCAGAGAATTGGCCATGACTAAGGTTCATCCTGAAACTAATCAAGCGATTTGTTGCGCATGCGCGTAAAGCGCTAAAATGCGGCTCTCTTTGGGTCTTTTGCCAGTCTCCTGCGAGCGGCTTAAAGTCCAGCGAGATTTATGCCACCAAAGGGCGCAATATATCCCGATATGATTAATTGTGCGTCGCATTCCGCTTATGGAGGCTCAGAAAGGCCAGGCCTTAGCGATGCAAAGGCGGCGATAACAACAGCGCCGCAGCATATTCCCCCGATTCTCCACAGTTCTCTTGGTTGGCTTTTGGCGGACCGGACCATCGCACACGTACGAGAAATTTCGCGCTTTGCTGGAAATCTTTAGTTTGCTGGCTTACTGGCCGACCATCCTGCGAAGAAAGGAGCCCGGCTTTTGCATAAGCCCAGAAAGCCATTTATTTTCCCGCTTGTACCCAATCTATGCGCAGAAATCTCACTTGCCTTTGCCCACGGCCGAGGCTGTGCCATGTTTTGAGGGGAGCCTCAGCCATGGCAAAAAACAAGCTATACCAATGGAAAACTGCCAGATGACTGACAATGTGCATATGCCTTGACAGGGCTCTTTCTCTAAAAAAAATAAAAATAAAAATAAACATAAATAAATATCAGGAAATAATCAGAATAACTAAGGGCATCATCCTTGGGACAAAGTTAAAGCCTTAACATAAAATAATCAGAATGACCAGAATATCCACTTGTATATCGGTCGTGTAACACCATACTTATTACGTATATACACCATATACCAGAGCATCCTCTGGAAAGTCGGAGGAGCAGAAACAAAAATACAAAAACCCCTTCTGCGTTGCAATTTTATTTAAATTAAATAAATAAAATAATTAAATGAAATAAAATAAAATAATCAGAATGACCAGAATATCCACTTGTATATCGGTCGTGTAACACCATACTTATTTCGTATATACACCATATGCCAGAGCATCCTCTGGAAAGTCAGAGGAGCAGAAACAAAAATACAAAAACCTCTTCTGCGTTAAAATTTTATTTAAATTAAATAAATAAGATAATTAAATGAAATAAAATAAAATAAAATAATCAGAATGACCAGAATATCCACTTCTATATCGGTCGTGTAACACCATACTTATTTCGTATATACACCATATGCCAGAGCATCCTTTGGAAAGTCAGAGGAGCAGAAACAAAAATACAAAAACCTCATCTGCGTTAAATTTTTATTTAAATTAAATAAATAAGACAATTAAATGAAATAAAATAAAATAATCAGAATGACCAGAATATCCACTTGTATATCGGTCGTGTAACACCATACTTATTTCGTATATACACCATATGCCAGAGCATCTTCTGGAAACTCGAGAGAGAAGCAGAAACAGCTATCTTATGCGCTGCGGAGTCAGGTAACGTAAAACCAAAGGATAATTAAAATAAAGAAAACTATTTAAATAAAAAAAACTAAAATAAAATACCAAAATAAATAATGAAATAAAGTTAACTGAACAAAGCACTGTTCAGTAGGACAAACCGGAGACGACTGAATGAATTTCTGTGCATGAGACTATATATATAGGCGTCCGAGTAAAAGTGACATTTGAAAAAGGCACGGCTACCTTGATTACAATTTCTGTCTCAATATGTTTTATATCGATTTTAGATTCAACTGTCTTAAATATCGAGTAGCCATTTTTTCTGCCACTTGTACTAGAAAGAGATGACTAGTGTGATAATAACAAATATTAATAATAATAATAAACAAAGTTTACTGAAGATAGTAAAATTCAGTTGGACAAACCATGAAAAGAAACAAAAGACACTCATAAAAGTGACATTTAAAATGTTTCACTATGTTTTATATTGATATTTAGATTGTGCACTTTTCTGTAGTTTTCTTCCAAAAGAAGTTCTTGTACTAGCAGAGGTAACTAGTGTGTACAAAATAATTAAAAAATACTTGTATTCAGTATTTTAAAATTTGTTAATGGTTGGTCTCTTTTAAACTCAATATACAACTCTTTTGTTTTATTTAATTCCCAGGGCCTAAGGGCCCTTTCGGATCAGTAATGTCTTCCACGAGACGTGATCACTTTGGCCACCCCTCGGACAGATCCTCTCATGGGGAACGTTTCCTTTTTAGTGCAAAGTCGTGTCCGATTTTGCATAAAATGTTCGCCGACTGAGAGAGAGACGTCGAAATGGGAATTGGAAGTGCAAATTGAAAATTTCTGTATGGCCGTCCTCTGTCTGTAATTTCCGCGCTTCTCTCTTGAGTTCGTTGTGCAAGCTTCCTGCCTGACGAAGAATGTTTCCGTCGAAGCCTAATCAGCGTGTCAATATGTGCCCGGTGAGGCATATACACATCCCATATTTTCGATCAAACATTTGCCAGCGCTGTAAAGTGCAAACAGTTTTGAAGTTGAATTGCCGCCCTCTGTCTCTGCCTATGCCTCGGTGCCGCCCAAAAACAACCTGCAACGTTCTGGATGAAGCCCCCCTTCGGGGCTGAAATTGAGTTGATTTTTATCGTTGTCACATTTATGACATTATCGGAATCGGTCAATATTAAAACGAACCAAACAAGCGATCGACTCGACTCGAGAACTGGCTGGCACCCTCGCCGCATGGGTGCAACACCTTCCAATACTGCCATCCATAAGGGACCAGGGACCCGGCGATTGTGTTTATTATGACTATTATTATTGACAGCTATCGTAAATAACGCTGCGATCTCTGGACTGGCTCGATGGCTGTTTAAATTGAGCCTAACCACTCGAGTGCATTCATAGCCCATAAAGATTAAAGTCTCAACGATAACCGAACACACTGGCAAAAAGGGGGTTTTTCAAGAGAGTTCTTAACCCCGAAATTTTGTGGCTTTCATATTTTGTTTAGAAGCTTCTAAATATATTTATTTCATATTTATAATAATATTTATCTCTGCAACTAAGCATAAATCTTTTACTTTGAATAAGAAAAAAGGTGCAATAGCTTTTTGTAAATTATATTCTGTAAATTCACAGAATTTACCTTTATATTTTCCCAGTGCAGCACACTTATTGTTCTTGCATCGCGTTGCATGCCGCATAATTAAATTTCTGTTGCCCCAACCACCAAAAACTTTTGCTTATCACCATTTAATTTGTAAATGTCGCTGGGCAAAAGGCAAAAAAAAAAGAGAACAAACCAACCAAAATAAAGCCTAAAAATAAACTGGTTCTTAATTAAAACGACATTGTCGAGTTCTCTGTAAATAATCGTAACGAATCAAACGACAACATAAAACCGAAAAGTAAAAAAATAAGAACACAAAAAAGCAGAACAGATCGGAACAGGGAAAAAAAACCATCGAAGGGAACAGAAAATCGACCCAGAACAGAACCCGAATGGACCTCAAACACAGAAACTGCACCGCGCAAAGGTTTCTTATAATTTGAAAACATTTTTCTGGCATTCAGCATTCAAACGAGTTGAGATTCTTTTTTTTTGGAAGCGGAGGTGATGTGGAGGTGGAGTTGGGGATCCAACCTGAACTTGCCTGGCTCTGGGCCAACATTTCTTCTTGGCCTGTTTTGGTTTCACGTTCTTCGCTTTTAGTTCTCAGTTCGTTTCTGTTTTTGATCCCATGCCTTTTGCCGATTCTGGTGTTGTCGCCTCGAACTGATTTATCGGGATCTCTGGCACTTGAGACGGTTTTTAATTATATTTTTGGTCGCTCCAAATGACAAGAACTATTAATTTTTTTCCCCCATACCCATTGGTTGTTGGTCGTAAAAAAGGCGTTAAAAGGCGGGAAAGAAAGGAAGATGGATCGGTAGCCATAAAAAGGGAAGGATTTAATGTGAATCAATTCGGACGTTGATGGCGGGAAATTAAAGGAAATAAAAGGAAATGCAACTATTGCGGTGGGACTTCAAATAGATGGGGAGCGATGAGAAAGGCTGCGGATAAGGTTGTGATAGAAGTTGGTGATGGAAAGGAGGTATTGTAGGTTCTCAAGTTTTGTTGGGAGCTTTTTTATTATTTTGGTTTCATTGTACTTTGTTTTAAAAGTAAATAAGTTAAGGTTAAATGGTTTTTGTACTTCATTTCTGAGGAGATATTTATTATGTTCCCTCAATAAAATAATGAAAAAACCTCTTTATAAAGATATAGATAACTGTAAAGTTATGTGATTTCGGATAAAAGATTTCTCCCTCTTATCATTTGTATTTTAAAATATTCTAAAATGTATTTATCTCGAAATTGAATCACCAATCTGTTTTTAAAAAATCTTTCCTGCATTTCATTAAACATTTTTATAAGGGTGACTGACAAAAGAGAAAAAGGAGTGACTGAAAACCAATTATAAAGGGACACTTTCATAACAGGTTATAGATATGATAAAAAGTGAAAGGTTGCCCAAAATGTCGATAAGAGAATACATATACCAAGTAGTTAAAAAGAAATTGTAGCCATTTCTACCCTTAACTCGCTTAAAGTTAAAATTAAGCTCAATTTTTCAATACCAAGTCAACTCAAAATCCTTCCTCATTTGCCAAGATCTCTCTTCTTCCTCGACTAACGACTTATGGTAATTGAATGACCTTAATTCCCGACTGTTTCATGTAATTTGCGATAATTGTGGGCCCTTACTGTTATAAGGCAGGCTAATTGATTTGCCAGCACTCGCAGCAGCAGCAGCTGCTTCTCTGTTGCAGATTTCTCATCCATTCCAGTTCCACAGTCTGGTTGGCGGGGATCCATTAAGCCCCAAACGATCCCAAAGTTCTCTCGGTGTGTGCGTGCCAAGGCGAAACAGTAGCCAACTGGCATGGAGTCAAGCCGCCACATAATCTGTCAAAAGAAAAAGTTCATAATAAATCAAATGTCACGTAAACAATATTATTAAAATGATGCAGTCACCGACACGGCACTGGACCGGGACCCAACCGGAGACCCAGGTCCAAAACCCAACCGAACGACCCAGACAGCACTCATTAAATGAGAGCCCAAGGCGGCCAGAAGGGAAGCTTGGCATGCAAAGCGAGATGCAGTGCTAGGGAAGATTCTTTACAGTGAGAATAATAGGGGGAAAATCTGGAGATCTACAATAATAAAAATACTATTAGAGTCTCTATTATCTCTGGAAATATTTCCTTTAAAGCACTCTGAGCTTACCTTAGTAATATTTTCATAGAATTCTTTACTGTAACCATAATTTAATTTTTAATAAAATGTAAATACAGTTTTTGAGTTTCTTGAAGTGCTTTCCCCACCACCATCTCCTCCTCGTTGCTTATCTTCGCCTGCTTCTGCTCCTGAGCATAACGAGTTGGGGCATTTAGGCCCCGCGAGCCACACAAAAGTTACAAACTGCCATTCAGGTAGAAGACCCTAGATGGGAGCCCAGGGTTAAGGTGGAGACCGGGGATCTCGTCGGGTTTTTGTGCAGCTTCTGCGCGCATTTATGAGGATCCACGGGTCCCGCGGGTTTTTGTCAACGTCGAGTGGCCGAAATGCGAAAAACCAGAGACCAGAGAATGGATACTGGAGAACAGAGACCCAAGACCCAAGAGCCTCGGCTTTGTGTCAAAAAGGCTGGGCTCCGTCCTCGAATCCCGTCTGAGTTGCAGGTACGCGTTAATCACACTTTGCGCTCGCCGGTTTTCGGATTCTTGTGGCTGCAAAAATACATTTAAAATTCCAGCCACGTCTGGCGGTCAGGCGAATTGCCTTGGCATTAAATTAAAGGCTTTAGGGCTGCTGCTGGAGCTGAAGGAAAAAAGTAGAAGCAGGAACAGCTTTTTGGGGGCCTTTGGGGAATATTGGCCAGGCTGCAAATTTCACACCTTGGCCCCGATCCGTACAGTTGCAGGGCCACAAAAAGTGTAGTGTAGGCGTGAACCTTTTAGGAGCCCGCACAGCCATTAAAGCGTAACAAATACCCTTCGCATCTTCGCATCTTGTGTAATTTGGTCTGTAATAAGCCCGGTTTTGTGGGTCATTGAACCAATGGAGAGTTTTGCCGGGGCCCATATCGAGCCGGCAGGCAGCCCACTCTAATCGATAATTTATTGCAGGTCGGGGAACAATGTGGTCCAGGCATCGGCAATGGCATCAGTCGACTCCGAGCTTGACCAGAGCCAAGAGAAAGCTAGGTCTAAGCCTAGGCCCAGGGAAAATGCGAGCTCTTGCGTTTCGAGCTGAATTCCGTTCTGTCCTGGCCAAGATCCACATCTGCCACAGAAATAAGACGCTGAGACGCGGAGACAGAAAGAGAAACAGAAACACGAAGCTGCTCTATGGGGCTCAGACTAATCTCTTTGAGCACATCGCGATGTGCCAGGACCGGCTCCAGCTGCTGAAGCTGCTCCTCCTGCTGAAGCTGCTCCTCCTGCTGCTTCCCTTCCTGTACTTCCTCGTCGTCTCGTTGAATTTATGTTTAAGCATTTCATGGCATTGCCGGCCACGTACTCTTCTCGATATGAGATCTTTTTGCCAGGGTTTAAGGATGGGTGCGTGACACGAATGTTAAAGGGTTTTGCAAAGGAAGTTGTATTTCAAATTAGTACAGGGAATTTAGATGAAGAAGAGGTCAGATTTGCTTGAGTTTGAGCAATAATAATGATCCCTTTTCTCAGTTTTTACATAATCTAATAAATATGAAACAATTTTGGGTCAGAAACATGCTGGAAATGATCTCCCCTAATATAGGTTTAGGGTATCTTTAAAATATACCTTAAATTAATAGAAAGAACTTTCAGAAAGTATAATTTTAAATATATTTTTAATTCCCTCAATTCTTTGCCCAATCCCTTGACCATCGCTAGACCCTGTTTACGTTCGGCTCCTGCAGCTCGTTTCGCAGCTTGGCCATAATATTTATGCCGTTTTTGTGTGCCCTTTGCGGGCTGCCACAGACGGCGACGTCGTCCCAAAGACTTCCCTTCTGAACCCCTGGATCCTGCTGCCTGCTGCCTGCGATCTCCATTTCCATCTGCAGCTCCATTGCTGAAACTGCCTGGTGCCCGGGCCTTCAGCTGGGCTGGTGTGAAATAATGATGCCGTTGCACAGATAAGGTGCCTTCTAAAAGTGGAGTTTCGTGCCTGCCCCATTGTGATTGGGGGGATTGTGTGCGATCGGGCCTTATACAGAGGACGAGGACGCGGAAGAGGAAGGCGGATGGATGGATGGAGGCCCAGACCCGCAGCAGCAGCGGCAGAAATAACATAAATGGCTCGACGGCCGACGAGAATGGTAAATCTCGAGCTGTGCATCTTGGGATGCAATTCGAAATGGGCTTCGTTTCGGCCCCACTTTGGCTTGGATTCGTTTCGTTTCCTTCGATCCGCTGGCCACTGTCCGCTCTCTCGGGTGTCCGCTCCGTTGTCCGCTGTCCGCTGTCCCTTGTCCGTTGCAATTGCAAATTTCTTTTAATAAGCCTTTTGACGCCTCGCTGCCAATGCCAATTGTAAATTGCATGGAACCACCTCGGGGGACGAAGGAAGCCAGCCGCGCAGAGACCCGGGACCGGGCTCAAATTATATATACTTAGTGCTGCGGCCTTTCCGGTCCGATTGAAATAGCAGACCCAATGACGCAAACGGAGACGAACATAATGAGGATAAGGATGCACGAGGCGTGAATGCAGGCCCAACTGTTGGGGGTCACTCCAAGGGCCAGAATGAGGGGTACGCGCGATAATGCCTTCTGATAGATCTCACTGAGTACAGTGCTATTCGAATGATTAATGCTGAAATTATAGTCATTAAAGGTTTTCGGGAGGCTTAAATAATTGCAATAGCTATCTATTAACTAGGAAAACTTGCGAGCTTGATCTCGTTCTTATTTAATATAAGAATTCCTTTATTTGAAGCAATTTAGTTTATAATCTCTTTCTAATTTAATGTAAAAATTCCTACATATAGTTCAAGACATTTAGGGCCGATTTCTACCCTCACTGTCAAAGTGTCTATTAACTATAATCACCTGACAATATTATCGTAAAACAAATCGTTTTTCTGAACTTTTAAAAATTATCTGAGGGAGAAAGAAAAAAATGTGCTGTTAACGGTTCTGTTAACTATCGATTATTGCTTTAAAATACCGAATTGTGCTGTAAGGCGCAGCTGTAAGTCTCTTCTGTTGCTTCACTTGACTATCGGAAATCATCTGTTCTTTTACGGGAGTCTTGGTCCCTGTCAAAGTTAGCTCTCACATTTATACGATAGAAATTATGACAGGAAGAGTCCTTACTTTTTAGTTTAAGTTTTTAAATTAATCTCCCTATTAACTAAATATTTTTTTATTTCAATAATATCAATTATCTTTAAAGTTTATTAACTGTACCTATCTCTTTGCAACGCACTGTACAATTACCGGGGGTACTAAAAAAAATAAAAAGAGGAAGAGAGGTCGCCGGGAGTATCCATTTCTCATTTCGTTTTTAGCTCCGATGCCTGATCATTTATCTTGTCAAAGCTAATTTAAAGTTAGCGCTTGCTCCGTCTCCTTCTCTACTTATTCGCTGCCTTATTTCGCACGTGAAGTGTTAAAGAGCAGCAACTACAACCACACCAACAGCCACACCAGCCACACCAACACCAACAACAGCCACAACAACAATGAGCATTGAAGAAAAACCCCCACTCGAAGAATAACAATTTATTTCTTCCTGTGGCCGCGCTTAAAAAGCCCAAGCAAAAAAATGCCACAGCACAAAAAAATACAAAATATATTCGTCAATTTTGGTGCAACGTCACGTAGGCTTTTTGTTGCCAAAGTTGTTGTCGCTGTTGTTATTATGATTTTTACTCCGACAATATTCACACCAACGTGCATAGTGGGTTTAGAGAGCTAAAGGAAATAACAAAGTTAATTAGTTGGCAAAGTTAGCTTGTAATATTATTATTAAAATTATATTATGGGTGTTTTCTTAGAAAATCTTTAAGGTAAAGCAATTTCCAAATAAATGAACAAGTGGAACTCAAGACTTTAATAAACTTTAACAAGATAATCAATAAATATAGAGGAACTTCCCTGAAATTTAAGAAACAAGTATTCCTTTGTGCTTTATTTAAATCATTATTAATGGGATATCGCAATATTTCCTAAGAAATATTATTATTGCAGAATTTATCCATGTATATTCCCCGAACAATGGTCATACAATTAGCTGATTTTTATTTTAAATTTATGGAACGCCTTATGATAATTTGTAGCAATAAAAAATTCAGATTTCTTAAGAGAAACTCTGACATTTCGTTTGTATTTATAAATTAAGCAAAGCTTGCTTTCAATTCGAAATCTTTTGTGCTTAGCTAAGGTGTTGATTTTATGTTTAAACAAGAAATATAAAATACAGAAGCTATATCTTAGTTCCTAGCAGCTTTTGCAGAGCTCCCAACTTTAATTTTAAATGGAAACTATTTTTTCTTACCTCCAACTCACTGTCACTCCCATTGGAAGTTTTCTAGCAATTCGGATCTTGGCATTGCCATTGGAAAATGAAAATTGGCCTCCTCGCTTACTTATTCATGCGTCAATGTTGCGTCTCCTGGGGGGGAATAGGACGACCCTCTCCGACTTGGTTTATGCGTCCATTGTGTGTGTCGTCTGGCCAAGATCAGAGAAGACCAGAGGCCAGAGACCAGACATCGGGGTAATGAGCTGCGGCTGCTGCATGTGTCTAGCCATGGGACATGCCACTCATCAATTAGACTTTTCCTCAAAAATCCACCCGAAAACCGCCCGACTAGTCAGTCAGAGTCAGCCTCACAGGCTCCTTCGGTTTCCCTGCTCCTCGGTACCTCTCGGGCCATTGTGATTTTATTTTTTTTCGGGGTACCGAGAACACGATGTTCGACACCACAATTTGTGTTGTACTTCGTGTACTCGACATGGCCCCGGCACTGGGACTCAGAGCGGTCGAGGTGGAGGATCTGGGCGGAGGACGTCGCGTCTTTTGCATTGCAAAGTACAAATGGGGAACGACGCAGACGTCGTTGTTGCGGCTGCTGTGCAACGACCCTGAGGAGCCGCCTCCGATTCCAAATGGAGTTGGCAGCGGGAATGGCAACGGCGGCGGCAGCATTGTTTAGCGGCTCCTGGCCGGGTTTGGGGCTTGGGTTCCTTCTGCGGCAATCAATTGTTGCATCTTGCTCGCGCTCTGTGGCTCTGTGGCAACGAGGCAGACAAACGGCGTCGTCGCCTTGTTTACTACACAGTGAAAATTTGCTAGGTTAGTGGGAAAATATAATAAAAATCGACGAACAAATAAGGAAAATGTAACAAAAATATTTTTAAATATTTATTTTTGGGGCTCCACAAAGATCTCTTGGGGTTTAAGCTTGGGTTATCTAAAAAGTCTCTTGAAATTTATGCTACAGAATGATTTTATGAAGAAAGTCCAAGTATCTCTAAACTTTCCCTAAATTTCAGTCTCAAACTCTTTCTCTCAGTGCCTCCTGACCGGGTTGACTTCGTTTTTTGGCCCCGGGTAGGTGATATTGCCTTATCTGATGTGTCATTTCTCTGTGTGCTCCTGCTCCTGCTCTGGTGCTGCTGCTGCTTCTGTGACTCTTTGCACGCGCATTGCGAGCCTTAATTTTTGGTCAACAGTTTTTTGCTTGTTAGCCAAGTTATGCGGAGACCGCAGCAGCAGCAGCCGGGATAGAAGTCCGAAAAAGAACGAAAAACCGTTTACCACATTGCCCAAATAATTGTCGTGTTGCTCTCGGGCTCGTCCATCGCCGTCGCCGACGCCGTTCGCCTTTTGCCAATTATGAGGCACACGCTCCACGCGCTTTTGCTGGCTTTATTCCGTATCTAAAAAAAAGGTATATTGACTCCCACAACCAGTCCCACACCCACACCCAGCTGCAGTCCCGCTGCTTTGTGGCACCTTTCCACCTTTTCCATAGCTGGCCTTTCCACCTCCATGGCCCCGCAGCCATAACCATGTTTTCCTCGGAAAACTCGGCTCGTTTATCAGGCGGCGGGCATCGGGCAAAACTGCTACGGACTCGAACTAAAACTTAAGCCCCGGCCGGGACCAAATGCCAATAGCCTAGGACTCGGTTCTGGGTGCTCAACTACATTCGTGTTTATCAAAATGAAATGTAATGAAGATCTGCATAATATTTCCTGTTTGAAGGAAGAGGAAAAAAAATGGTGGCAAAGCCTGTAATTGATCGAAGAAGTTCTAGTACAGTTGAACTCCTTTGATTCTATAAAAATGTATACATTTTTTTAGGTTTATTTAAAGTGTATGATAGGGGATAAAAATATTTTTAAGTGTTTCTATTGATTAGATTATAATTCTGAGCTTTATCACCTTTTTTAGGGATTTAAAAACCGTCTTAGTAAAGATCATAATATTGATATTTCTCTGCAAAGTTAATAAATAAATAATCAGCTCTATTTTTTGTAGAACTGAATGCTAAATAATCTTAAAAAATAAATTTTTAGATAAAAAATATAATTGTATATTAGTACCTGTGCGCCCTAATTACCTCTGCTATAATTTCCCTAGTGATCTTACCTTTAAAGTGGTGAGAAAAGGTTATATATTTTATGCGTGTTATTCCCCCCTGGTGTTAAAGAACCCCATTTTTTCTCAGGTTCTCTAAATGACCGGCAGTTTTCCAGCTTCCGCATCGAATGCAAATTAGTCAGAGCCCGAGATCACTTCGATTTCTTCGATTTCTTTCGATTCCCTCAATGGCAACGTGTGGCAGTCATAAAACATTTTGATCACAACAAGCGAATTCAAATTTCGTGGCGGTTCTGTGGGTCCGAACAATAGCACCGGGCATAGGCAAAGCCACTTCGTTGTCTAATCAAACGAAATCAAATCGAATCGAGAGTCAGCGATCGATCTTGTTCTACTTTTTGGAGTCAGCCAACCTATTGTTTTTTATTTTCCCCGATTTCGTTGGGTTTTTTCGGTTTCTGCGGTTGGGTCGAAACGAATCTCTTGTTCCTCCAGACCCAAAGCATTCCTCGAGGCCATTGGCCATTGGCCAAAGTGGTGGTAAAAGTCATGCCCATTGTTCTGTTTGCTCCGACAATTAACATAACATTTCCAAAGTCGAGTGGGAGTTGAGGAGATATATTTATTGATTTAGCTTCAAGCTATTAACAAATTTGTGGGCTAATTAAGAAGATGTCATTCCGTTGAATTAGCATTTGATGCGAATTTTAGCGGTTTTAGCGTAGGAGGAGTCTTCACACAACATTTACTCCCAAATTATTTATGGCCCTGGCTTTCAACGATCATTATTCTCGCATCGATCGGACCGGGTACAGCTTCTGGTAATTTATGTAGATGCCTTTGAAACTGGACAGTGTCGCAGTTAACCTGTGTTTGGCTACTTAAAATGCTTCTTTGTGGGAGGAGTTGGGTTTTATTTATTGAATTGAATCTTACATTTGTTTTTTGTGAGGAAATCAATTAACAAAATGTAAAGCCTGTAGCAATAAATTTTAAACAAAGGGGTTAGTTTATTTAAAATTGATGATGCCTTTTGTTTTTTTCGATTTCAGGAGTCTTAGCTTTATTTATGAGTTTTAATATACATATGTTTAAAGTTTACCTAGTTTTTTGTGAGGAAATCACAAGAAACATAAACAAAATAGGGTTTTAAAACAAAATAAATTAGAAATTCCACTAACAGAATTTATAAAATTGTAGAACAGGGAGGCTCTAAATAATTGATTAAATTTGTAATGAATTTGTAAAAATATCCAGTAAAAACACTAGATATATTGATCATTGTCTGCTGCAACCTATTTAAAATTCTCTGCCTTCTGTAATTTTATGTTTCGTGTCCCTTGGCGGCATTTTCCAACTTGGAAGATCTCTGATGATTCCTAAATAAAAAAAGCTCTCATGCAGCTGTCGGCGTATGTTTGCTTCTCCTGCCGCTTTTTGTGGCCCTTGACTGGCAGACGATGTTCTTTGAAAGTGATACCGTGACACGCACTCACACACACGCAGGTGGAGCACACACAGATACGAGGCTGGGACGCGTCAAACACTCGAATGTGTCAGCCTTTAACACTTTTACAATTTGATTTGCGTTGTCTGGCTGTCGCCTCTTCCTCTCGATTTGGACATTCATTCCGAAGGTTCCCCAAAAATACACTCGTACGACATGGAAGAGGGACACAGCATAAATATGTAGATACTCGACAAACTAAAGAATACTAAAAAAGCATAAAGAGTTCCCTCCTTTATTTTCGACGACGACGAGCACTTCACAGACATACACTCGTATGACGACCTTTTTCACTGGCCACCGCGGATCCGTGGACGCTACGAGATTGAGATCGTCGTCGCTGTCTTTATCATTGGGCATCTCTATCTGTATCTCTCTATCTGTATCCGCGATGTTTGAGTGTCGTCTGCGTTGCGCGTAATTACGGCAGAGATGCGAGCGTGACAAATGTTGCCACATCAAAGGAAATGGTGCTGGTCTACGTAGAAAAGCTTGAAATTGAAATGTCATCCATAAAGAGTTTATGTTGTATTTTATAGTTTACAACTTTGTTAATTTTTTTTTTGCTTAGAGTCTTTTAAGTGTCTGCCTTTTTTTTTTTTGGGAATTTTTATGGGACCTTATTCTAGACAATAAACACTATTAAGAATATATTTAAAAATAAATATTTGGGTTTTTGAAATGTACGAGTATGTACATATATGCGATATGGAATACGGATTTTGTATATTTTGCATTTAATCTTCAACATGTAATCAAGTAATTCGCATTATATTTTTAGATTCTTACGCTCTTAACTTTGTGCGAGCGGAGAGAGCGCAACTTTCGTCACCAGCTGAAAATTGGCTTGCATATTGCAATACAAATGTATGGACATTAGTGGAAAACGTAATGAAACGCAAACGCATTTTGATGTCTTAGAAACTAAAGAACGTTATTTTACTTACTTTCATTTTCTTATAACAAAATTGTCTCTAAATTTAACTAGAATTTGGAAAAGGCTCCACATTAGTCCCTTTTCTCGTCCATCTCTAATGCTGAATACCTTATCGCGCATACTTTGGGCTTTGTTTTTCTTTTTTTGGGCTTCCTTCTCGCTGGCTGAAATTGTAGACAATACATTTTTACCCGAAATGCGCCTCTTCACACTTTGGCACTCAGCAGATCGCACTCCGTCCATGCGTCCGTCTTCCCGTATTGAATTACATGCCAACGCGGCTGCTGACATATCACCATCAAGTGAGCCAGCGAGCGACCGAGTGAGCATCCGTCGTCTTATCCATCCAGGCAGCCAACCTCGTCCCGATCCCCATTCCCATCCCCTTGGCCATTCTTGGGCATCCAACGAAATTGCCGTCTCAGCGCGCGGCTGCATCAATTTCAGCGCTTTTGGGTGACATTATTCAATTTAAGTGCTTTCTATAGAATCATCCCATAATGAGCAGCATGATCATGACGTTGCCATGTCTCGGCGGGGCCAAACAGGAAATCTTCAATTGCGACCGAGAAGAGAAGGAGAATTGCTCGCCGACGAGGTCTTTGAAATCGAGAACTGTGCGCAAAACTTTACGAACGTCATGGACTGAGTATATCTAGGATAGCATCGACCACCCAAAATGCTGTCATATGTGGAAATCTGAAAACATAAAGAGACGGCGGCTGCCTTTTGCAATTACAAATCAAACGTCAGTCAAAACGCTCAAGTCTTCAGGCAGTAATAAAAATATTTGGAAAATTCATGCGTGCACACATCCCCGAGATTATATAAATAATCACCATAAATGCATAGGGAAGGCGTGGCAACGACCTGGGGTGGCCTGGCCATATCGATCTGCACATTTGGCTGAAATAGCAAACAAACAGTGCAGGCATGAAGCCATAAATAATAACAAAAGAGGCCAGTTAAATGCAATGCCGATCATTCAAAGCAAATGATATATGATCGTTTATGAAAAACGAAATCTCTGCCAAATAAATAGCGAAATTCAATAAAAGTTCACCCGGGGGAAACGTTGCACGCAATATGTTGCATAAATACCCATAAATTCTCTTTTGGATTTTCTTATTTTCTGGGATTTAGTCACTCATCTGGATCATTAGTTATTTTCTTAAAAAATACTAGAAAATATAGGGGGGAATCCATCAAGCAATCACTTGAAAGCTTCATTAGGAGATCATCCTAGAAACTTGAAAGGAATTAAGTTATTTCAGAAAACAAAAGTCGGCCGACGGAGTAATGATTCGTGGGGATTCCTCAAGCTGCAGACAAATTGATGTGATTTCAGCAATTTGTGGCTATTCTTTCCAGCCGGATCATTATGCTGCATTTATGCCCAAATTGAAGTGAAGATCTCCACTCTCGGCCAACACCTGGGGGCCACGAAGCCGGCCCATTGACAGTGCTATTATACGATGAGTTTTCATTTCTCATTTTGGTTCAGCTCGGGATCGTATTGGTTCTGGTCTGCTCTGGGATCCCAAAGAAAATTAAAGCTGCATTGTGTGTGATGCGTTTGAGGGGCAAAACCAAAACGAAGCGATATGATTAAGCAGAAAATTATGCACTGGGAAAAGGAGGAAAAATTTAATAATTAAATAGGAAAAACTATTAAGAGAAATATGAAAAATAGTTGGGGTTAAGGGAAATATTTCTAATTTAATGGTTTCTTATTCATTGAAACTTTAAACAAAATCAGTAAACTTAGGTTTATTATCTGGAAAATATTATTTCCTAGTAACTAATCTTGTATTTCGCTTACAAATATTTTTCCCAGAGCCCTAATAATTTTTTTATAATTAAATAATAACAATTCTTAAGAGAAGGATGCTAAATATGTGGTTTTACACTAAATATTTTAATTTTATGGTTACTTTTCCATTAAAGGATATAACTCCTATGAAAAAATGTCAGTAAACTTAGGTTTAATATCTGGAAAATATTTTTTCTTATTAAATAATCTTGTATCTCTCTTAAGAATATTTTTCCCAGTGCCTTAAAGATGAGGCCCAGCTGCAATCAGCGGGCCAACTTGTTGTAAACAAATTGAAGTGGCACTCAGAGATTCCCCCGGCATATGCTCCTCCCGCTGGTCGCCTGCTCTTCCTCCTCTCTGGTGCTGTTGTGCTGGCCATTACCCACCGACTGCATTCGGGTTCAACCCTTGCCCTTAGCCTCGGCACCTCACCCGTATCCCCGCATCCCGATCCCGGGGACGTGCCTTCATTAGGCCATGCAGCGCGCGTAGGCAGAATGTGTAAACACGCAGCGCAGCGCAGCGATTCTCCATTCCGAATGCGTCTCGTGTGCTATGCGTAATTTTAATTGATTTCATTTACGCATTTTTGACTAATGTTCACACGCCGCTGGCTAGCTGGGAGCGGGGCTTCCGGGGGGTGCAGCTCATTTAGCATGGACTCGGCGCGTTGATGGACAGAATCCAACTCCAAATGGCTGCAGCAGAGGGAGGTTATTTTTGGACCCTGTCCCAAAACTAGCATCTATGCATCCGCCGCTGGCAACGGGTGAAAATCTGTAACATAAATTTCACTTTGATCTCTATTTTCGAGTGGCCACCACCGCGCAACTTTGCTAAATTCTGTTCTGGGCACGAAAAATATTTAAAATTTTAATTGCCAGTAGAGTGGCGGAGCTGCCGCCGTCGTCCGTTGACCCAGTTTCGAAAGTCTTTGCTGGGATTGACCAGAGTCATCACCAAGGGGACCAAGGGGATTTTTTTTGAGGGGGAAGACCGCATTTTGGTTTTATTTTAGTTTTGATATTTACATTTTTGCTTTAAATATTGAGAGCAATGCAGCTGTGTCTATATATTTCCTTATTATTTACCTATTTTCGGGTTTCTTGCTCTACGTTCAAGTGAAACATTATCATATTCGGTGCTAATCTCTCTTTAATTATTATATCCTTTAATCAGTAATTATTTAAAGCTTTTTGTGCTATCATCCTTACTGTTGTAACTCCTATATATCGCAACCACTTTTGATTATGGCATTAGAGATAGCTTTGGGTTTTTCTACCCAGTTTTTTTTTTGCCATCAATCTCGCTAGCTGACGCTTGGCAAAAATCGTGTGACTTGAAAGTAAACCTCCAAGTTTTCTGAGCCATCAATCAATCAGTCACCTAATATGAATATGAAAATATGAACCCACACACAATCACTGCGGGTTTATCTTACGTGCATTCGCTGCCATTCATTATTCATTGTTCAGTGTGTGTGTTTTTTCCAAGTTTTCTTATCTGTGGCAACAATGTTGGCCATGTTTTTCCTTTTGGGGGCTACTGCAACTGCACTCGAAATGGAACAGGGACTGGCAGAGAGGCAGACTGGCCACAGTACTTGAAATTTTTTCTCAAAAAAACAGAAGCAGAAATGGCTAAGCAAAGTTCAGTGAGCAAGCGAATCGACCGAACCCCGGGAAAGCCCAGTTATCCGAGACCACACCCAATTGATTCGCTCTTTAGTAAACATCTGAAAAGAGCATGTATCACACTTGGTGATCATAGAGCTTGGGAAAATTATTAAACAAGTTAAAAAGCACGTTCTATAAGGTTAAATAAAATTAATATATTTATATTGCCTTAAAATAGGAGCTAATATTATAATACAAATTATTTATGACACCTAGAACTCTCCTTTAATTTCTTAACTATCATCAACCGCTCATTAAAGTCCAGTGTCACAGATAAAAATGCAGTTTGTGTAACTAAAATAATTATAATATATTTATATTGCATTAAAATATGAGCTAATATTATAGTACACATTATTAAAACCCCCTAGAACTCTCCTTTAATTTCTTAAATATTACCCACCTCCCTATTAAAGTCCCAGTGCCACACAGTCTTAACCCGTTTCTCCTACCTCCTGGCATTCATTCAATTCATTTGCCATGCAGTCGGCATTTGCTTTTATTTCTACGTAATTGCGAATCTTTTGAAGCGATGCGAACGACGACGCTCTGCGAACTATATCATCATAATACATATATCGTTGCACTCGCGTATATGCATATTGATTGATTGCTAGGCAATTTGCACGTGCTCCAATTTGTGGCCGGGCTTTGCTTATTTGTCGCCGTGTTCTCTCCATACAAAATCAGTTGCCATTCGTGGCTTGAATGGTTCTTGCGGCACTGCACCCACATGGATTGTCACGTTTCCACTTTGTTGTTTTGGCCCGGGGTTCTTGGAAATGTGTCAAACGCCAGAGCCGCGAGTTTTCCACCCAGCAATTTGCAATCGTTGATAGATGGCTTATGTAACTGCCAAAGAGTGTAAAAGGCATAATACTAAAAGTGGCAACAAATATAAGCCGCTTTCAGGGGAATTACGTAGTTCGGTCTGTGCGAATGGAGTCGACAAGTGCAAGGCACTCAATCAATTAGCGATAGTCAAGCCGCAGACATGGGCCCATGTTTTGGGTTATTATCAGTGCTTGGACTTGGACTAGGGGTTGCACTGGGAAATGTCCGAGTATCAGTAATAATTATAGCCATAATTCCCTGAAGCTTAAAAAAAATATATTTAGTTGTGAGATATTTAATATAAAATTTTTAAAGTTGGTAACCTAAATAACTAACTAATTAAATATACATTAAACAAGAGAGAGTCTATTATAATTTACGATTCCATTCATGTCTCGCTGCTGTTTTATTGAGTTCCATTAATTTATGGCTTTTCTCTATGGTTGTAATTTAGATAATCCGATAGTCGGTCATTCGGCATGTTCAGGCAGCGGCCTGGCCTCTCCTCCATCAATGGCAGTTTTTTATCGGGCCTGCACTCGGAAAATACGAGTCATTCATCGTATCGCTAGTTTTGACAGATTTTTCGCGTTTTGCCGCCCAGCACGCTCTGGATTTCAATTGCCCGGCGAGTGTGGCACACATATTTCTTTCTCCCCTCGAAATGAGACGCATCATAAATAATAACTAATGTTTTGATAAGAGCGTACCACTTTTTGTTTATCAAATTACGGATGAAGTTTGTTCATTAATTTTGGCAAATTTATCTGACGTTCGCCTTGGTCCCCTCCTTCGAAGCTCGAACCCCTTCCGCTGAGACAGCGTCTGCTTGGCTTCCGCTGACGCTGACGACTGCCTCTGAAAGTTGCCCAGTGGGGAGCTCGAGCGTCAGTCGAGGCTTTCGCACCTCCGTGCGAGGAGGGGAGCTCGGCTTGCGTGGGCTATAAGTCGTCAGCAACGGAGTCAACGTCATCCTCCAGGTCTCTAGGCCCCCAGGTCTGCGCACGTCTGTTGCGTGCAGACGACAGAACTAGAGACGTAATCTCGGCAGCCTGTCAAACAGTATCTTAAAGATGCACCGGGGAGGGGGAATCGAAGGAAGCAACTGGTTCTGATCGCATCTGAGTCTGGTCTAGACTGCCGAGGGAAGGCACTAAATTGCGGCCTTTTGACCAAGTTTATGACACACGTTTAGCTGTCTACTTGGCCCACGCTCATCCGCTCTGGGCTCTTGGCTCCCAACAGGAAGAGAGTTGGAGTTGGCGCTGCCGCTGTCCATTTCCCCTTTTCTCCGACTCCCATCGTCCATCTTCTCCGATGTCTCTCCGCATTTCTATTTTCAATTAAGATCTCGTATTTCAGGCGCCCGACAATCGCGCAATTGTTGTTGTTAAATTATTAATTGACATTTGCCTGGCGCCACAGAAGAGCAACTCAAGTGCCCCTGCCGGCTGGCCCCCTCCTTTTGTTTACAAATTTGTTACACAGTTTTTCAATTTACTTATATATTTCGTATTGCCGTTTGGCGTTTGCTTTGTAGGTGAATTCAGTGCAAATGTTCCGCCAGACGTTGAAGCTATGGCAGCCGCTGCGCTAAGCGGCATGGAAATGGGATCTGGACCAGGATTAGAGGGATATGAAAGCGCCGACAACGACAAACATAACAAGGCCATGGAAAGTGGTAAGTTTCAGACTTAATGAAAATATATATCATAAGAAGTAATGGTTTCAAGAGACCCAGCCAACATGTAGGACATGGAAATATTACATTGAGAAAGCCTAAATAAATTTGTAAACATTTTAAAATGTTATAATCTCTAAAGGCAAGAGAGTTCTTATATTTTTTGCTATGTCTAGCTTTTTGTTTGTATCCCAAATCAAATGCACAAACCCTCCTAATCAATAATCTCTCGATTGTAAATAAGGTAAACACAACTTGCTATGACTTTGTTATCTCCTCTTGAAAATTCTTCAGATTGGTAAAACCAAAAACATTTTTAGATCTTCAAACTCTCACAAGAACCTCGGTCAGCAGAAGACTTGTTTCGCTTTTGTCGAGCCGCTTTCAGATCCTCGATAGTATAGTGGTTAGTATCCCCGCCTGTCACGCGGGAGACCGGGGTTCAATTCCCCGTCGGGGAGAGGTGTAACAACTTTTTTTCTTAATGTTTATAATCATATAATGTTATTTCATTTTTATTTTTAATATTTTATTTATATGTTAAATTAAAGAAAAGCTAACAGCTACATACCTCATGGATATTGAAATAAATAGTATTAGAATCCCAGTTCAGTAAATTCTAACTTTAAGGTTAAAAAACACTTCACAAAATATATGTTAAACAATATATATAATATGCAAGTAAAAAGTAAATAATAATAATATAAGAAATAATACTTAAGAAAAGTAAAAACTGTAAGGTTGGAATTACAGTTAAAAACACTCAATAAAATATATTTTAAACAACATAAATATAAAAGTAAAAAGTAAATAACAGTAAAAATAATAAAGGAAAGTAAAAAAAAAATGTTTTCACATCTCTCCCCGACGGGGAATTGAACCCCGGTCTCCCGCGTGACAGGCGGGGATACTAACCACTATACTATCGAGGATGTTGAACGTGGCTGGCCAAACGCGAAACAAACGCGCGACGTACGTTTGGTGCTTAGGTTCTAGTTCGGTTCTGTGTGCGATTGCTCGCTCTCGTTTGCCTTACAAAGTGTTGTACGCATTTAGTTATGAAAATATATTTATAGATCCGATAGCACTGGAGTATCACCCTCGCAAGGTGTTAATGGGGGAATGGTTGATGCGTTTACAAATTATGTTTGACGCGGTTGAACTCGCTGCGTGGCAGCTCCTCTGCTCCGAGTATCTGTGTGTGTCGAGGGTGTGTGGGTAGATTTATGCCCAGCGCTGCGTGTAATTATAATTTATCGTTGTGGAAATTCCATAAAAGTTTAACACCTCACCTTGGGCCCGTGGTGAAGTGCAGCGGAGAGGAGGAAAGCGAGGAAAAAGAGCCACGAAACGAGCGAGCCTGAGATAGAATCAAAAAATGAGCTGCAGCGAAGTTAATTGCACTTCACTTTCTGAAGGGTTGGGAAACGACTCTAGAGGTTGATCCGCTTTTCGGCTTTTCGGCTCTGCTGTGAGTGTGTATCTACAAGATTTTAATTCATTGCAAAAGTGTGCAAGAATGGAACGAATTCCGAGCATTTTTCCACATGTTGCTGACAACATGAAATGTCTTTGGTTTATTTTTACACACACCCAACATCGCACCATACAATAAAGTGTCGCCCACGTTGACACAAATTTCTGGTACAATACGAAAATTTCCATGCTGCACAGATACAGATATAGCCATGGTATTATGGTATCCGTATCCGAGAGATAAAATGCCTGGACAGAGAGAGCTACCGGCCAACAAAGAGTCTGAGAAGAATCCGAGTTGTCCTCGGGGACCGACCATTGCATGACTTTGATTTAGGGCCCAGCCACACTCCAAGTGACATCTCGGACCCTTTCCTCGAGACCGACCTTCGTCTTTTGTCTGGTTTCTGGCCATGTCTTTCTCTCTCTGGTGATTTCTGGTGATTTCGTTGATTGGAAGCGGGAGCCTGTTGCGCACATCTGTTGGCCATGTTGCGCTGCAGTGACCCGAGGGTTTCCTCTATGCTCTTGTGTATCTAATGCCGGTTCTAACAATAATTCCAAAGATACAGATACAGATTCGGATTCAGATTCGTTACAGATACAAATACAGATACATTCGGCCCGCCACTCTGTCTGGCCCTGTTCCCAGTCAGTGTCGGCACTGTTGCCTTCTTTTTTTTTTTTGTGTTTATTGTATGGATCGAGAAGTGTTTGGCCGCCGTCCCCCGCTCCGTTTTTCACACGAAATACTCGAAAATTCAAAATGGATTTTGGATTTTCTATTGTATACAGCTCACAAAGAAAAAAAATGTGTGTATATGCCTCGTTTATGGCTGGAATCAACCTTTAGCCCCCGCAACGCTCTCCTCAAACGCTAAGGCAATGGCAAAGGCAAACAAATTTGAAAGCACAGTGCAGTGCTAATAGAACGAACAAATCCCAGTCTCGGCCAAAGGCTTTTTAGCACAGGTGCTAATTGGGCAATGCAGCAAATCCTCGCGTTCCCCTAATGCGCGAATTAGCACGGAGATCGCGCAGAAATTTCGCGCTAGAGATACTTTCAGAATTCTGCCTCTAATCAAATGCGATCCACACCAGTCATGGACTCTGCACATTCCACTTAACTTTCTGAACCGTAAAAGAGCAGTAAAAGATGAAAAAGTTTTTTTTTTTTATTATTTATAAAATATAAAATTTATTATACCTTCGTAAAAAGATTTGTTAAGCAGGGGAAAAAGTGCATTGATTGCTTGCATTCTTAGTACATCATTTTACACTTATTCCAAGGCTTAACTCATAGGAAAATATTAAAAATTTCTAATGTAGAAGAAGAGGGTTCTATTTTATTACTTCTAAATTATAAAATTTTTTTCACCTTCGTAAAAAGATTTGTTAAGAAGAGAAAATAGTGCACTGATTGCTTTCATTCTTAGTACATAATGTTACACTTATTCAAAGGCTCAACTCCTATGATTTTTCTATAAAGATTAAGTATTCCTAATGTAATAATTGCAAAGGAATAAAGAATTTAAATTCTGATAAATGCTTATCCTAAACCCCCTTTTAAATCATTTACCAAATTAAATTTAATTTGTTGGCTTCTACCCATTAAACTCAATTGGATGGTATCCCCAGAAGCAACTAGATTTTCTGGCTCCTCTTAAAAGAGGGGTTCACCATCAGTTGCCCTCAGGCCAAAGTCCCTTTTCCATTCTCCATTCTCCATTCTCCATTCCCCTTCCCTGTCTCTCTGTTTCTCCTTCTCTCCTTGAACTCCCATTCTTTGGCTCTGGTGCAGCGTCTGGCTGTGCGCTGCATGACTCCTACACTTGAGAAATCACACCTCGCAGCAGCACATCTACCATCCGGGCATTTAGGGAGTAGGAAGGGAGCTGGAGCCGGGGGGCATCATCCAGAGATTTGACTAGACAAAACCAGAGCAGACCCCGAACCAGATCGAAATGAATTATGGCCGCGGGCGTGATAATAAACGAAAGATCAGCACTGCGATTGGAGTGGAAATGCACCGGAAAAAAAGGGAAAACTCAAAGCAATCAACAATAAATTCCCCGAATATAATATTTTCTTTAAAAATATAAAATGTAATCCGATAGTTTGTAAATATTTTTGTATTAAATCTTCTATGAGTCACACGACAAGCATATCTTCGAATATTATTTCCCTTCATAAACCAAGAAATATATGGAGCCAGAGGTCGATGTTAAAGTTCGGAAACATTAATTCTCGCGGGTGTTATCGCGGGTCATAAACAAAAAATGTGCAAGTTATGAGCGGATCACAGAGGTCGCCTCCGACCGGTTCAAATGCGTTTTTAATGTCGCTGTATCTGCGGATGCTAGACAAGATCAGGGGATCTGTGTTCTGGCAGTACCTGTTTTGAAAAAGGAGAAGTGTTAAGCGATTCTGACAGGTAGGAGAATGGAAACCGAAGCCTAGACCATAATTAGCAGTGACTACTGTGTGGCTAATGAGTGCCGAACAGGCAAACCGCAGCGATTCCAAGTGATATCCATTGCTGCCATAGAAAGAAGGTGTTAAAATATAGTAGTTATTAACAAGAAATAGATACTAATTAAAACAAATAAATAATGATAAATTAATAACATTTAAATCAAGAAATATATATTTATTGAGGCATTAAAAAACTACAAAATAAAAAATGTTCTGTTTAAGAAAAACCTTACCTTCTTTCCCTTTGAAAAATAACCATTTAACTTTAAAAAAATGGAAGAACCAACTGGCAGCGTACACTAGTATCTGTTATCCCATGGATGCAGGTTGCCGAGTAGCTCTGGGATACAAAGGAGGCGTGCCATTAACTTGGCCATGGTGTCGCTGCTAATCACACGTTGCCCCGCTAACAAATTCGACCCGAGCTTATTATTATTATTGCATGTTGCGTTGCATGCCCCCGTATGCAAAAGGCCCTGCAATTATGCACCCGATGATTCCCTTGCCGATTCCCGTATCTAGATATGTCAGTTATAATAAGCACCAAGCGAAATACGAGCACGGCCAACAAAAACAAAAAACAACAATAACAAAAACAAGAAAAGCAACAACAACAGCCATACAACGATGCTAACCAAAGATCAAGATACAAACACACAGATACACGCGCACGCACACTCAGGGGCCTAGGTGAGGCATTTAAAAAAACTTGAATTTCAAGTGAGCAAACAAGAACCAGAGATATAGCCAGAGAGTGAGAGCGAAATTGAGAAAGAGAGATTGAAGTGAGAGCGGAGAGCCTAAAAAGTATTTTTTATCACTCGCGCGGTTTTAAACGCGCAAAAGTAGCGTGAAAAGTATAGCACGTAGCAAGCGTTTTTAAACGCAAAGTCGCGCGTAAAACGCGTGCACCTGAAAAAAAGACGGAGTATAAATTTGATAGCATTATCAACGTATTATTATTTATTTGTATACATTTTATAAATACGTTTGTGCAGACGTGCGCTTGAAATTTGAGTAAAATCGGATGATAAACATGGGAGTTTCAATACAACAAAGTTTTCTGTGCTCGCCACACTTCTGCAACATCTACATTTGAGTTGCCAACAACTCTAGCAACATTTGCTTACACTAGTCAACATTTTCTCAGCCTTCCGTCTTGTTAAATTTCTGTTTTTCATAAATTTGAACATATTTAGTAAAAGTATTTTTTTTTCACCCACAAAGCTTTGGGTACCGGGTATCTCACAGACGGTCACACTCGACTCTGTGGCTTTCTTACTTCTTTTTTATTAACTTTTATTAACTTGACCACGACTGTTTTTTTTGTGCCGATTATTAAATGTTTTTCTATTTTAATTAAAGGTACTTAAATAAATTAAATAACTTATTTAGAAATAATAGAAATAAATTATTAATACTATGTCAGAACGTTGCATATTTATATGTTTTAGTATTCATTTGGTAATTTCGAGAGTATTATTTATCAAAGTGTTTTTGCAACTTATTATATTTAATTTCATACCTAAATACTATCATATCCACAATTACTTTATTTGTTCAGTGTACCTGCTTGGCTCTTTGATTGTTTTTCCCTTCCCTCACAGAGAGAGAGAGAGAGAGCTCGCCAGTCTGAGAGAGCTGTATCTTTTTCGGGTCCGTAGCTCTCAGCCGTCGGCCTGTTGCACATTCCTCGATACACCGTTCGCGAGTCGTGACGTATCCCGGATTCGTTACGTTTTACGAGTATTTATTTTCACCTCGAAGTATCGCTGCCGCCAATACAAATCGCCAAGAAATATATATGTTCTCGAGTTGAGTGCTTAACCAGAAATATAGTTAACTTAAAACGTGTTCAGGCTGGAGATTCTAGTTGAATAATTCTCCGTACACCACAAAAGTTTCCCCAAAACAAATTGTTCTCTCTCTCCGATATATATTTGTGGTTATTTTGTGTGCCAGTGCCAAGAATCAAGAAAATAGTGTAAACATCGTAAGAAAAATAATAAAAACACACTGAAAACAGAGAGAAACACAGGATATGCAATGAGCAGGGATTGAGTTTCACCTGATTTGTATTGCCACCTTTCGTATATAATTATAATCAACGTGATCACGCGCTCACACCAAGAAAAAGAGCTTCGTCGCCGAGCGGAGGAGTTCGGAGTTGGTTGCAGGATCAAGTTTTTGGCGAAACCCATAATTTCGCTGCCTCTGCTTCTTCTTCGCGGGCTCCATGGTGTCGCCGGCTTGACCGATGCCTCAGTCGCTATAAACAAACCCAACGCCAGACCAGAGACCAGACCAGACCAGGCCAGACCGAGACCCCGAAGCCGAAGAAGACAGAGACCCGAAGAAGAGAGAGAAGAGCCAACGAATCCAGTTCTCCTGGTGCTTTTGTTTTGCTTTTGTTGCTGCCTTACTGCCTTGCCTCGCGTTTATTGTTTTGCTGCAAGGCGAGAAGAGACCGAAGACTGAAGACTGGCGACTGAAGACTGAGAAGAGGGAAGAACTGGCCCCAAACACCCGGGATCCCGATTCCGATTCCGATCCAGGCAGCCAACAAAAACACTGAACTGAGCTGAAAGAACGATCAAGAGGCAGCAACAACTAAGTTGCATCGTATAAAAATCATCTGCTGTTGTTGCTGTTGTAGCCATCAGACATGGCGCCGAAATCCAGAAAGAAGAAGGCTCATGGTAAATATTAATATAACATTTCTTTGCTTTTTTCTTTCTTGTTGTTGGGGAGCTCTCTCGTGCACCTTGAAAAACGAGGGAAAAACAATTGTGGCTCTCGGTTTTCTTGGGTATATTTGTGTTCTGGGAACTGGGAATGGAATATTACTTTATAATAATTTTAGAGAACTTTGCCATACTATAATTAGTCTGAGTTAAAGCCTTAAGACCTTAAGTTCCCTTAACAGCGTAAAGGCCATAATAACATCAGTTTGATAATGTCAACTCAATTTTTAAATATTTATTATCACATCATGCTAGTATGCCAGAGATAAGGCGCCTTTTTGATAGATAAAAATGCCGAATAGATAAAGTATTTACGTGTCATTTGGTATCTATGAAAAGATTATTTACTATATATCGAATATTATAACAAAGAAAATATTAGAGAACTGAACTTTGAATTCTGCTAAGCCTGCCAGACTTTGTTTTGCTCAGAAGAAGCTTATTTTTATGTGATCATAAGACAGCAATAAGTAGCCATTAAATAGCAATGCAAAAAGGTCTTTTAGCTCAGACCAGAAACTATTTAAAAAATAGTTTTAGCTAGGTCATGATCCTAGAAGCTTAGTTGTTGAAAATACGAATAAAATGAGACTTACATTTATTTTTATGAAATTATTTACCCGTAAAAGGGTACTTATACTTCGATAGTCTTCTTTTATTATCATTTAACTTGGGGAAACTGCTTTGGCCCGACTCTTCATGGCCATTTGTAGTTATAGTTGCGATTCTCTGGAAGATTTACCCCTAAGCTTTCACTGCACTTCCCAGACCAGACTCGTTTCTTATCGGCAAGCGCATCGGCGAGCTGGCAATGGCATTATCATTGCAATGATCATGGTCTCATAAGTATGCAGAGCTCATATTACAAATCTCTGGGCATATCCTGTTGACTGTTGCCTGGCCTTGCCTGGCCTGCCCCTCGATTTCAATTGAAATCCGTTTGCCTTGCGTTTTGTTTCTAATTGCGTTTTGTTGTTCTCTCTATGCCAAGTGTGCCTGGTCGGGGACTGGGACTGGGACAGGGACCGGCACCGATTGCGATCCTCCTGACCATTCCCGAGGAGATCCCATCGGCTTAAAATATGCGACGTCGCTGCCGCATGGAGTTGTGCATGTTTTCCTTAATTTTTTATGACCCTGAGAGCAGGTAGAACGCAGCACAACAACCATAATCGGGCACCCCTTGCTTGGAGGAGGATAGTAGTGTAGTATCCACTGGATACCCGAAAACCAGAACCAGAAAGGGAAGGAAAAAAGATCAGCTGTCAATTTTATGGGTGCCGTGCCCCACTCTCTCTCCATGGTGGTGTGTTGTACGCACATATTTTATGCCTTTTTGTGCTCGCCCAACTCTGTTGTCATTTCATTTCATTTGCTTAGATTATTTTGATATGCATTTGATTTGGGCTTAGACAGCCAAATGAATTTTACGACCGCGCGTGGGGCTACACATTGATATAATCCCTTTTCATCCGCTTGACACAGCAACACAGCGCATTTGTTGATCTTTTAATAACTCTGATAATAATATATACAGTGGGAATACTAAGTATTTAACCTGCTAGATACCAGATTCAGCCGGAAACTGTACTTATCTTTAATATAGATAAATGCAATTTAAAGCTATCTGGCAACAGTTTAGAAATTAAATTTAATATTATGAGAAACCCGAATTTTAAAGATATTTTAATATAAAAAATGGTAGGTTGCAAGCTAAATTCATATTTCATTTAAAAACCCCTATAGAATATGCTCTTATTTTCTCAAGAATAATAAAGACTTTCTACAACATTAACATAAAATCTTTTTATCCATTTTCATAAATATTAGTAAGTCAAAAATTAATCTAGAATTTAGAATCTATTAAGACGTTAGATATTAAATTTAATATTATCAGAAATCCTAATAAAAAACACATGCACACATACAATTTTAAAGATATTTCAAAATCTAAATGGTAGATTGCCATCTAAATTCATTTTTAATTAAAAACTCTCTCTAGAATACTCCCTTATTCTCTCTAGAATAATAAATGCTTTCTACAACATTAACATTACATCTTTTTCTGACTTTTCATAAATATTTTTGTGTAAAAAACTAATTTAGAATGCTTAATTATACTCATTTCCCAGAGCCCACTGTAGTTTGTTTGTTTCTAATTTCGTTAGCGTTTATAAACGCCTGCCAATCGCCTGGGCATCCGTCCAGGTGCAGATTTCTGTCTCTGCCTCTGGTTGTGTGTGTTTGTGATTTGATTTGCTTTGTGCATTCGCAGTCTGGGTCTCTCTCTCGGTCTCTTAATAATAAATTCGCCACGGGTGGCGTCCCGGTACCCTGGTGGACCCTGGTCAGTGGACGGCTGCGCCCATGACAAATCGCAACAAATGCCAAACAACAGACAAGATAAAAACCCTCGAAAGCGCTACAAATAAGAAAAACACCTTTTGATGTGGGCATTGTGTATTGTCTGCAGAGACAAAGAGACAAATCCACCACACCCACAGAGGCGAGTTTTCCTCGGAAAAGGCAGACACATCACATCAAAGAAAGTCGCTGTAAGCTTTAAGAGACCCAGTTCCAAGGCCTGTCCTCCAATGATTTTTGATGGAATCGAACCGAGAACCACTCGTATCGCCTCAAAAAAGTGTGTTTCGTGGAATCCGGCCCACAAATTGTGCTCTCCAACTGATATGAGAGCGACGAGCGGGCTGATAAGGGGCTGCGGATGTGTTTATATGTGGGGGCCACTAAATACTAATTCCCAGGTATATGACCGGCCGTTCGGCAGGGTTTGGTAGCTCTAATCTTATCAATTTTGTCGTCTGCCCGCCGCCGCCGCCTGTTGGCGTAAACAAACAAAAATAGTTATAATAATAATAAGCGCGAAGCAACACAAAAACAAAATAAATACGTAATGCACACGTTTATTTTTATGACCAACGTGTGGCTGCAGCTCTTCATAGATCTACGAAAAGCGTACCAAACACGTAACATAAACTGTACCAGTGTAGAACATATATATTTTTTATATATTATATATTTTCTGTACTTGCACTTTTCTCTCGGCGAAATTGCATTTATTTTTAATTTACTTTTAAATGCCAACCTGTCGATTTTTTGCGCACGCAAAGGGGGTCATTGATTTGTGCGATGCGTTCTGACCGATCAGCACAAATCCCGGCTAGACGCTCGTCGACCGTCGCGTCTTCAGACGGAACAAGGCAATCGCTTTGCCTCTGAACTGGCGACACCTCAGTGCTGCTTATATTTAATTCATGCAAGCATTGACTCTGGCATTGTCTAGAAAAAACGCCTCATGATCTTCAACAAAACACGAATCATTATAATGAAGTGTTGGCCATTTAGAAGCTCTCTTATCAGATGAAAGATTAGCGAAGGCTTCTCAGAAGTGCAGTGACAGGTAATTCCTAAAAAACCCGATTTACGTTGCCAAGAGCTAAGCGTATTCTAAACAAAGCTGTACTTCCTTTGCTTTACGAGTGTGACGCGTGAAATATCTGATTTGTTCTGAGAAAATTGCATAACTGGAATCGAGCCCGCATCTCGTTGAAGATTAGAGAAATCTTAGAAGCTTAAATAACATGTAATTACTTTATAAAGGCAGTTGAAAGCTTTAGATGGAAAGATACATATATTTTAGTAGTAAACAATTAAGTGATAATTACTAGATGAAGTTATAGAGTCTTGGTTATGGTTTTAATGTATATTTTATCACTGTAAATATATGCTTTTATGTTTGACATTTTCTAAGTTCTATAATATTTATTTTAAAGGTTTCTGGGGGAGATTTTCTTAGTTTTCTTTAAAATCTTAAATTATTTATTTTATAAAAACTTCACATAGAAAGATACATATATTTTTTTGTAATAAACAATTAGCTGATAATTACTAGAACAACTCATAGAGTATTGGTTAATATTTTAATGTTAAATAATGTTTATTATTATCACTGTAAATATATGCTTTTATATTTGGCATTTTCCAAGTGCTCTTATACTTATTTTAAAAGTTTCTGGGGGAGACTTCCTTAGTTTTCTGTAAACTCTTAAATTAGATTGACTTATACTATATAACTTCACCGACCTGTCACTCCATGATTAGCTGCACATTATTCCCTTAATGCTTAATCAAATATCAGCCACGTCGCTTGCATTCAATTGAGAGATGTGTTTGCTTAGCCCCACCGTCTTCCTGTGCTTCGAGTGCACCGTCCGCATATCCTGTTTGGCAGTGTGGATCTGGGATCTCAGATCTGGCATCCAGTCAATGCGATCTGTCGCCAGCGTGTGCAGCACACATGTGCGAGGAGAGCGCGTGAAAATGACGACCGAGGCGCGGCGAATCCATCCGTCTGTCCCTGTTTCCCGGTGCCTGGGAGTCGGTTCTTCTGCGTTCTGCGTTCTACGTTCTGCATTCTACACTCTACAGAGACAGAGACAGCGAGGAAGATGTGGATATGCGGATATGCTGAATGCTGAGTAGGCGGCAGCTGCTGCTGTTTGTCAAAACATTGGCATGGAATTCGCTGTGAGGCGAGGCAAGTGAAATGAAATGTATCTGCCAGATACATATGCATCGCACGGCATATGTAAATGCAGTTTCCTGCCCGAAACTCCATTAGCAACAACCACAGGCGAGGCGAGGCATCATCCACGAATTCCGCTTAATTTCGTTGACGATTAATCAAAATCAAATAAATGCAAGTAACTTGGACTGAGACTCCTCCTCCTCCTTCCAAGTTCCTCTTGAGCTCCTTCTCCTTTTACTAACTGCTGCTGGCTGTTGGCCGATGATGGATTTCGTGATAAATGAAGTGAAATTTGAGTGGATTTTATCTCAACTCCGTTGGGTTTGCTGTTCTTCTTGGGGTTTTCTTTTAGTTTTTTTTTTTTTTTTGTCCATACAAATGCGTTAAACGCTCAAAACGATTATCTCTGGCCTGCGAGCACAGGCCCCAACATTTATGATGATTTACATGTGTGTACCAGGGGCTACAGTTGAGGTTAAAATTATTGGAGGGGTATTTTTGAAGATGTATTCTTTATTCTAAGTATTTTTGCAAGATTATTCTAGCTCTTAAGATACAGAAATTATAAGCTACAGATTAGATTAAATCTCTATTCAGGAAATTGAAAAACCAGCTTTTAGATACAGTAATTTCAGAAATTATAAGCTTAAGACTGAATTAAATCTCTATTCAGCTAATTCCTAACTTTAAGTTCAAAGAAGTTAACGCAGGGATGCCCAAGTTGTGCCCTTACGTTTGTTCCATAGCATAAGTCAATATTTCTATGAGAATTTCATTTGTTAATACACATACCTTAAGTCTTATAGCTAAATTATTTAACAGCTAAAACTTATTAATTTAAAAGCTGAAACTGATTTATTTAATGCTTTTCCAATCAACTAGTGACTAAGTCATAAAATCAATTTATAAATATGCAAAAGTATTCGCTTTTATAGACGATTGCCATAAGCACTATATCATTTTCTTGCTTGCAAAGTGCTTACTCACCATTAAGTTAAAAGTAAGCTATTTCAACGACCTCTGCTGTATGAATTATATTCAGCTTCAAGCGTCCCCGTTATTTTTATGGGTATGATATAGAGGTTGAGCTTAAGGGGGATTACTCCCAACTCCCTCATACGTTTTTCTTTGTAACTTTAAGACTCTATCTGGGGTCATTGTCTCTCTTCAAATAACCTTCCTAATCCTGCAAGAATTAGCAGCTCCCTGCTAACTCTTAGAGCACAATTTACGGCTGCTAATTGCGGGAAAAATGTCCCGAAAAAAGTGTCATAACTCTTATTGGGCGCGCTCTCTCGCCCCCTTTTACCCCTTTAGTTGTTGTTGGTAATAAGTGAATGTGTCCCACAGACAGCGCGGCGGCATGTTTATTAGGCTGCAAAAAGCAACAGCAACAACTGTTGTTAGCCGCACAATGGGAATCGCGAACGGCGAATCGAGAGCCAATGACAACGCACATTGGCACGTATTTCTCATTTGGCCGAATGTGCATATCATATCGAATAATATACGAGTATATATACGTATGGATTCTATCTGAAATTTGCATATTTTCGGTGTCTGTTAGTCTGCTGGCTGAGATTTATACGAGTATATATATGTTTTCCTGTCTATTAAAAGCCTGCACACGTCGTGCTGTCGCCGGGGCAGCCTTAAAAGGCAGCATGTGGCTCTGACCGTGTTTGATTCATCATCAGGTGACCAAAATCAGCGTAACAATTATTGCCAGCAGTCAGCCGGGCTAACAGAATTCAGCAACATGTTGCTGCTACTGCAACATGTTGCTGCCAAACCACTGATTGCTGGCTGGCCTTTTTTTTAAGTATGCAGAGCGAGTTGTGGCCATAAATCGAATTGACATCTTGACGCGACTTGCATTGGCTGACTGGCTCAGCTTGACCATTGGTCGATGGCCACCCACAGAGGCATAAATCTTGAATGCATCGGGCGCCATATGATTCACCCTGTGATTTCCGCCAGTGACTTCCTTCGCAATTATAAATCTGTTCTCGGAAGGAGTCGCTGCGAAGCGAGCCACAAAGTTGCTAACAAATCGCAGACGACAAATGCGCAGACAGCTTGACTTTATTTTTGTGCCGCCAAGCCATAGCCATACAATATATATACTATATATACTTTGTGTCTGCGATATGTGTGCGTACGAGTTTATTTCTAGCCAAATAGCATTTGGTATTTCGTCTGGCAGGCGCATAAATTTCGAATTAGAAACAAAAAGAGCGAAAGACACAGCCAAGACGACCACTAATTAGCCGCTCTGTTGTTTTTATTTTAATTTTGACCCAGCCATGGAAACAAGAGGCCCCCTCTTGATTTGGTTCGCTACTGTGGAGGGAATCATCTGATCGAATCTCGGCTGGAGTGACTTTTGGCTAACGCCTTCACCTGATTAGAATTCGAAACCAATTTCAATTCCAATTTCGATTTCGATTTGGGTTTGGGTTTCGTGATCTGCGATCCGCTATCAGCGATTGCCAATCATCGCCCCAATATCAATATCAATGTCGTTGATCCCCCGATTCTGGCAATCTCTTGATAAAATCGCCATAAAAATTGTATCAGCTGCTGCCGTTGAATTATGCAAATTAAGTATATTCGGTCGCAGTCCATAAACAAGTCACTGCTCAAGACGATTTTCATAATTTTTTATATTTTTGCGCTCGATTGAAACTGCAGTGTTCGCCATTAAAGTCACTGGACGATAAGATTTTTATGTGAACAGATGTTTTTATTTGTGATTTTAATTTAAGAAACCATTGATTTCATTCAATTGCTAATTTGTTTTTACTTTTCTTATCGTTACAGGTAAGTTTCAAGACTGGAACCAAGTTAAGAGGAATGATATGTGGAACTTGAGTGGTAAATGATGGGAGTTTATAACTTAAAGAGGAATATAGGGATTATTTAATGAGAATTATTGAGTTTTTAGTCGAAAGTAAAGAGTAATACTAAACGGGGAAATTTCTAAAACATATTATGATTCTAATTTTGATTAAATTATAAATAAATCAGACTACATTTAATATGAACTAATCAGAACTGATCAGAAACTGATTATTCTGGGAGCCACCTAACTGTAAATGCTCGTCATAGTAGACTATGACTATCAGATTATTTTCTACTATTTTAAAGAGTTAGGAAATTTAATATAAGCCTTAAAAAACATAAATACCGCCACCTTTTCTAAAAAAATCGAAATATTCAATTCCCAGAAGCCGTTCGTGATTTCGGGGCGTTTTTAAACGCCTTCACTTGGGTGGTCCACCGGCAGCAATCGCAAATTAGCCATCTCGCCATTCGGCCAGCGCACTTGCCAGCTGCTGCAATTTTTCACATTTGTTCGGGCTGAGTGTGTACTTTTTTGCGAGTATGTGTTTTTTGCATTTTGTTTTTAATAATTTGCGCCTGCAATTAAAAATCATTAAGCCAAATCAGCGCGGTCTGCCCGGCGGGCTCTCTAATTAAAGCTGATTGTGTTGATTCGGAGGCAAAAAAATGCGAAAAATATGGGAAAATTATGCACAAACATATAGAGTGCACATATATCTGTGCATGTATGAATGCTGCAATTGTTTTTAATTGCCAGCATGGCAGAGAGAGATTGGGGAGAGTCCATAAGCCAAATTGTGTCAGACATAAATCTGACCATCTGCTGGCTTGTGGTTTTTGTTTTGGTTTTTTGTTAGCGTTTCATTCATGAAAAACTAACGCCAAATAGCCAAATAGAAACACACCAAAAATAAATATAAAATGGGCAACACAAGCATTAATTATGGCCGTTTATAAGGAAAAATCGTTTTAAAAGTTGTCATGCCCAAAAGCGTGGAGTGTGTGTGTCAGAGGCTTGGCAACAACCACTGAGCATAAAACCCGTTTACCTTCGCCATCATTCTTTTTTATTAGGAAAACAAACGATTTTGTTTGGACTTCAGCTTCGGGTTAAAGTCTTTTCGCCGCCACAGCCTCTCCCTTTCCAGCCGATGATTAATTCTCTCAGATGTGTATCCCGAATTGTAGAATTTTGGCCAGCAATTCCCACAAGGATTTAGAAAACATAACTTGGCTCCACACCTGGGCATAAATTCCTATTTCCAAAGAAACTGATTTGAATGAGAGTAATTTGATTTCTTGGAATATTCGAAATCACAGCTTGAATCACAGATTCCGCCAAAAACGAGTTAGAGCTTAGCTTCGCTTGACCAGAACTTTATAGAATACTTCACTTTATAGCTTAATATTTATAATAATTAAATACCAATAAATCGCCTAATTAAAAGTCATAAACTTTCTTCCAGCACTCGTGCAGAGCACATTTTAGCAAACGATTGTATGTTAATATCTATACAAAATTGTATGTGGGCCTGGCCATAAGCCATTGTTCATTGGAGGGCGTATGCAAAGCAAAATGGGAAGAAAACAATTAATTGCTATTGATTTACGGGGCGTATGCTTGATTTATTTAGCAATCGCTTGACCAAAAAGCAAGCGGGGGCATTCATTTTCTTTTTTTCTGTATATATTTTATAGATGGATATATTTTATTTATTGCCCACATGCGCCGTACAATAGAAACTGATGACTTCATTGCCAATGTTGCAACATCATCGGCAATAATCACAGTAGCCATTGAAGGAAGCTGCTGCCGCTGGCGAAATTTCAAGTCCATGTGGGCTTCTGTTGGCTGATCTTGTGGTTATTACCCTCACTCTGTTGTGGCTGATGGCTAATAGCTGGTAATAACTCTCATGTTGGTGAGATGTTGGCCCGAGATTGAGGTAATTATGCTGGCTAGTTAAAGCCTATATCAGATCAGCTTGGGTTCTTCTGTGCCTTTAATAAAATGTAGATCTAATTCTGAATTAGCATGGCGCCCCCGGCTGTAAATGCTATTTCTGTCCCAGCCTCCAAGCAAATGGCTTTTGTTTTCTTAACTGTTTTCGCTGTCGTTGTTGTTATCTTCTCTCGAAACCCGGCTAATTTATGCAGCGCTCTATGCTTTGCATTTCAAGCAGTTTCCTCTGCTCGATCACATGTCCACCAAACTGGTATACAGTGTATATCCACTATACAAGACGGGGTTACTTTTGAACCCGGATGTATATATGTAGGTGCCTGTGCGCGTCTCTAATGCCAATTCAATTTGAGGCTAATGTAGATTGAGATACGATTTATGCAGATTATGCAAAGGGCGGTCCCGGCCGATCAATTCTGGTCTCCGCTCGGAGTCGGTGTAGGTGTCGTCTGAAGTCGGAGTTACGAGAGCCAGAAGCCGCATCCACAGCATCCGGCTGCCCACGCATTGAAAAGAGAGAAAAATACACACAAAAAACTAGACAGACGTTTTGTTTAGCATTTTGTTGTGCCAACTGTCCCATTTGAATCTCTCTCCCTCCCTTTGGGCATTCAAGAATCGCTTGCGCGCGCTGCCTCCTGCTGCCCACGCAGCTCTGTGCGCGGTTTTTATCGCATAGAAGTCGCGCCGCTTGGGCGTTTGTGATTTAATTAAAAATATGCGACACTTAATTAAAACGCATGCGACGAGAGACACTTGCAAATATTTAAAGAGAGAGAGACTGCATTTTATTAAGAATTTTGACAGCGTTTTGATTAAGAGCCCAGCCGCCCCGAGGCACTTGGCAGGTTCACTCCAACGCCCACGATTCATGCGGCGGCAGCAGCAGCAAGTTATGGGAAATAACTGGTTGCCGCGCTGATTTATCGGGAGACGAAAAAAAAAACACCGAGGCAGCCGGCCATTCATGCCTTGCAGCTTACACAGCTTACAGCTTACAGCTCCCAGCATCTGACTCTGAGCCGGGCTAACAGCAAAAACATGTTTGTATTGGCTGTGACACGTTTTGAAAGTCAATTAAACGCTTGTAAAATGCATTTATGCAAAGCGAACGCACTAGGAATGCTGCGGACAACAATGGCTGCCACACTGATGCAACTGTGCCTGCCGGATGTCATCTAGAGAGAGTTTACTGTAGAACCAGTTCCCCAGAGCTAATTACAGTGCTTATCTAGCTGGACATCGGCTGGCGAATGTCGTCTAATCTCTTGCCAATTCAACGACGAAAGGGAAAGTTCCGTGCGCCATAACGCCTGAAATGCGCAAATGCCTTGATAAAAAAGAAATAAGAAGAATTTTGGCAACCTTACAAACAATTGCCGCAACTAAATTTAAATTGCCCCCAAAAGAATTATAGCCAAGTAAACCGAGGCAAGGCACCACCGATCCCAACCGAGCCAAACAAACAAACATCAGATGATGCTTGTTGGATAAAAAGCCAACGTCAGCAAGTCACAAGTAGTCGCGGGGACCGGATCGGGCGAATAAATCTGCCAATATAAATAAATCCGCTTTTGGCAGGAGACTGGGGGATCAGATAGGAAAATCAAATGCCAACCAGCCAATTCATTAGGACCGACAGCAAAATTATGGAAAATGCCGCCCACTTTTCTCAAAATTTGTTCGCCTAATTTTTCGGATTTTTTTTTTTTTATAATAAATACCGGGGAATACAAGACGGCGCGGCCTACGTTGAACAATAAAACTTAACATTATTATATAAAACGTATCGCACAAAAACAAGTCATGAAAATGAAAACAGACGCCCACAGTCAGTCCGCTGGCAGAAAATCGAACAAAATAACGATGGGCGGGAAAACGTGCGGAAAAGCACAAAGGCTTCAAGTGGAAATTTTCATTAGGTGACTAGGGGAAACCTCTTTAAAAAATATATTTGTTGAAGAGAAAAATTAAGGAAATGTCGGTGTAAATGTATTTTATTAAGAAGCTTATAAAACATTATTTTTCCAAGTGAAAAGTTTATGAAATAAAGATTATTAAGGCTTTGTTGAATTGAAATAGAGAATTACTTTTATTAGCTTGTAATATATGAAACATATTGTAATTTATCAAGCCAGAACTTAACCAGATAATAGTCCCAATATTTCTTAATAATTATTTTAGGTAGAGCATTCAGCTTTCTTTAAGCTTTTAGCCTTTATTATCCCAAGTAGGTTCGTGTCCCTGCTAGGCACCTCCTCAGACGTCACAGTCTTGCTTTGAAATTTGTTGCTATTGCAGATTTCTTGGCTGCTTTTGTTTGGACAAGATTTAGGTAGCTGATGATGCGCATTCCATTCCATTCCATTGATGAGCTCACATCAGGTGTTTGGTTTACTTCGCGCGTACTACAAGTAGTAGATGGATTTGTGTATCTTTGGCAATCACATGACTGCGTTCAAGCAGCGTAAGCACTTTTCGAATGCCTTTATACAGTCGAACATCTAGATCTGGAACTGTTTATATATGGAATTTAAACTAGAGATAATAAAAAGGGAAGTTGTTGAAGAAAATAAACATCTTAATGGGTTTAAATGTCACCAAGAAGTGTAATAATTTATGTATTTCTGTTCCTCTAAAACTAACATATTTATAAAACCATAAAACTAAAATTTGGGATAAGAATTAGTTTAAATATATTCAAGATAATTGACTTTTAAGGAGCTTAGTATGCTTTAAATGTGTTTTAATAAATACAAGAAGAATAGCTTTAGTTTAGACACCCAATTCGTCTTAAATATGCTTTGATTTCTATTTGCAGAAATTCTAACTTTGTTCCTAGCAAGTTTAAAGTCAGTTTTCGCTCTAGAAGCCGCACTGTAGTTTATTTTTTTTTGCATTTTGGCAAATGTAGGCGTTCGGCGGATGTGGAAGAGAACCCCAGAGCAGGGGGGCTTGCGAAAATTCCAACCCAATGAGGAAGGAAAGGGAGCTCAGGCTGCAGCTTTTCCACCATAAGGCCTTGTGGGAGGAGCAGCAAGCCCATCGAGTGTGCAGCACAGATATATATTTTTAGCCATTTGATGCGATGTTCGCGGCACGATCTCGACAGGGAGGCGGCAAAGGCAGCCGGCCCACGCCCACAGCGCCCACAGCCCACAGCTCACGGATCTCAGATCGGAACGTAGCTCTCTGATCGCAGCTCTCGGAGATCGGATCATCATAGTGGGACTGCGCTGGGCTGGTGATAAACGCTTGGGTGGCGGTCGGGGAAACTGTGGAAACTGCACCCATGTGAGAGAGCAAGCGTTGGCAGCGGAAATCGTTAGCTGAATCATGCCGTAAAATATTCCCCACATGCGCCCAGCGACGACAACAGTGCGTTGCAAAACTATAAAGCCACTGGGGCACACGTTCGAGCATCAACGAACATCGTGCTAATACTTTTACTGCCCACTGTGTCGCTGTTGCTGTTTATGGCCTGGTGTGATGCAGCTGCTCAAAGTCGCCGAGAGGCTAATTAAAATAGCAATCCGAATAAAGTAATTACGGGTCAATGTTAATCTCTTGCGGAGATTCGCTGTCCAAATGTGGGATATCCGACATAAAAGGATCGAATCAAAGTGTGTTTGTTCTCTAGAAAAATCGCGGAAAATCGAGTAGAAAGCCTGACAGCTATTCTCATCCATTGTATTTAATTAACTCTTAAAAAATGTTTGTAAATAAGTAAGTTAACTTATCAAATCAGGTCAGTTAAAGCAAATTAAATCCGTTATCGAATTGGGTTGGCTGTAGATAAAGGTAATCTAGTAATCGCCTTCAGTTGGTGATAGAACACGTTCTCATTTGGAACTGAACTTGTTTTTTATTTAGAGCAATTAGCGAGATGAATGTTGAGTATTTCAGATAAAGAAATAAGATCAGTTCTGAAAGATAGCTGTACTCTTAACGCGATGAACCTAGGGAATGCGGAAATACCTATACTTGAGATTATTTTTCAACAACAATTCAAGAACAGTTCAATAAGGTTTAGATTCAATATAAAACCTTTATGATTGAGACTAGAAATACCTCAAGAAGGCATCCCTTGGCATAACTATCTTCTTAACTCGATGAACCAAGGGAATCCGGATATATCTGGTACCAAATATAATTTTTCAACAGTTCCACAACAATTCTTGAACAATTCAGCAAGCCTTAGTATTAAATAAGTTCTGAAAGATATCTAAACTTAATGAACCAAGGAAATGCGGATGTACTTGTATTAAACAACAACAATTCTTTAACAATTTTACAAAAAATGTTCAACAATTCAACAAGGTTTAGTTTCAATATAAATCATTTCTGATACGTACAAGTCTTCAACATTCCAACAAGGTTTAGTATTGGATGAGTTCTGAAACATAACTATACTCAATGAACCAAGGGAATGCGGAAATATTTCCACCAAAGAGTTCTTCAAGAATTCTTTAACAATTTACAACAAATTTTCAACAATTCAACAACAATTCTTTAACAATTCAACAACGTTTAGTTTCAATATAAAACATTCCTGACTAAAGCTCGTTCGATATAATACAAATAGCTCACGAAGGCATCCCTTGGCATAATGTCAATTATGATTGGAATCAGTTTTTGTTTTCGTATCCATTTATGATTGGAAATATTATTTAACGATGCGGCTGCATCTTTGTTTTGCTCGCATGCCGACCATGTAGGGCATCCTCATCCTCCTTGGACTTCCTTTTCGTGTTTGAAGAGTTTCACATAAAAATGGTTGTTTATTGCAACCGGCTAACACACACACAGATACAGAGAGCCAAGGAGCCAACCTGAAGATTGCTTTGTTCTGGCCTGCCAGCCAGTTTCAGTTCGTGGCTTCTTTTTTCGCCCCCCGCCTCTTTCACTTTTCGGGTTTTGCTGAGTGGCAAGCGCGTGCACTTGGCGCCAACTCGGAGCCGCCACATTGCCTTGCCCCTCGAGCGGCGGCGGCGGCGGCAGCCACATGTACTGGAGGAGGCCGAAGGGGGCAGGAATTTGATTTGGAAGCGCGACGTCTTCCCCCGGCCTCCGCGGTTCGTTTCATAATTTGGTTGCCTTTTTTTCGGTGCCTTCTGCAAGAAATTCATAATTTGTCTGCAACGCCAAGAGGCTACCGTGCTACGTGGCCATCGTTGCCTCTGGTTTTTCCGCTCAGCCAAGAACCGAGAAGCAACAGGTATTTGCGAATAAAACTTGGCAAGACTCGAATGAAAAGCGAACAATTGGGAATATATAAGGTGTATATATCTCTGAGGGGAACGCGTGGCGACAGCAGCCAAACAGCAGCTGTCGCTGGCTATTAAATTGTAATTAAATTATTATCTCGCCGCGGCCGAGGGCGTGGCCAGAAAGGCAGGCAACATCCGCCAATTTGTTTGGTTTGCCAATTGCCAGTATCTCCGAGCTCCGAGCTGCAACTGGTGTGTAAATGGCATGCAGTTTCCACTCTCGGCCACGGCATGTGTCACTTGTTGCTATTTCGCAGCCTTGACTACACGCGACCTGGCCAGGTATTGCTCCCAAAAAATACGCTCGGCATTCCGCCAGTCTCTGGCTCATTGTTGGGCAACCCGAGAGAGAGAGAGATCGTTAATCAGTGGAATTGTATCTTTTAGAGCCGTTTACCATTGCCATTAATGGCTGTGCAACTGCGATCTCGTTTCGTGTGAATGTTGTGGTGGCTTTGATGGATGGCTGAGAGGTCTCGTAACGAGCGTAAATAAGCGAATGGAATTCGAGATTTTTGTTTTCCTAGAACGAGCGCGGGCCAATAAACAAAAATGGGAATCGGAAAGCGGCGTCGAGTCAGCAAAAGTATCTTCTCCAGCAGACCAAATCCATGACACACATCCGTTTTGGCGAACGATCCACTTTACGACTTATAAATGGGCGACGGCGTTATAAAAACGTCTAAAAATATGCTAAACACTTTGCACAGATCACCTTTTGTGCTGCCAGCCAGGCGAACCATAAAAAATATGGCACATTCGGGAGCGCGTTAAAGGCGTTTTTATGAATGAACTGCAGCGGAAAACAGCGAATGCGAATGCAATTAAAGCTTGTGCCTGGGAAATGTATTGAGCAGGTCGCGGGCAGCTGGCTCTCCAGCCAAGCATGGGAACGCCACACATCTCATCCACCCACTCGAGTGGACGTAACTCAGCCATCTAACGGGTGTCTCCGCGGCGGAAAAACGCACTTAGTGCGCGCTCGCTCATGGCTGTCGCAGCCGTTAAGCGGCCATAAAACCCGCGTCCAATGGCCCCCGACGCCCACCATAACGGTGGAGCTTGTGGTCCGCTGCTCTCCCTGCTCCACTCTAGAGTGACCACAAGTGGCAGTAGGAACTACTGGGCAACGGACTACCGGTTGCCTGGCTGCCTGGCTACCGGCTACCGAGCAGCAGCCACTTGCAACGAGCTTGTAATTAGTTGCAGATTTGCCAGCGACCTGAATCAATTGCCCGAGTTACCGTTACCCCCGTTAGACACCACCTCCACCCCACCCACTGCATCCAAAGGCTCCACTTGCCACTTACCACTGCCACTTGCCACGGCCACAGCCACAGCAGCCCACTCTTCATGCTCAGACGCTTTTTCACGCAACGCTGCTCGCCGCTCGCGGTTTGCTGGCGGTTTAAATCGCCAAGTCAGGCGAACCAGTGAAGGCTCAGCGATTTATTCACTTTGAGGAGATTTATTATTAATGTTATTTATGGTTACTAGCCAGAGGATAATCCCCGCTAGAGATATTATATTAATATGATGAATTTTAGTCGAAAAACCTTTGGAAATTTATAGTAAAGTCTTATAATACCAAATATTGTAGCCTTTCAAGGAAATAAATATATCTAAATGCATTTTATAAGCAGATAATTAAGAGACACAATTAGAAGAACATTCTGCTTACTTACAATCAAACTTTAAAGGTATTTGTTTAGTACAAAAAAAGGGTTGAACGATTTATTCACTTTGAGGAGATTTATTATTAATGTTTTTTATGGTTACTAGCCAGAGGATAAGCCGCGCAAGAGATGTTATATCAGGTTGATGAATTTGAGAAGATGATGTCTAAAAAAAACTGTAGTAAAGACTTGTAATACCAAACATTGTAGCCTTTCGAGGAAATAAATACATATAAAACCATCTTTTAAGCACACAATTAAGAGAAGATTCGGCTTATTTAAAATCAAACTTTAATAAGATTTATTAAGTACAAAAAACTATTTTTAAAGCAACAATTTTAGCCATATTAACTAGGAACAGGTTCAACTGATGCCATTGATTGACTTCAGGAAGAGATATTATATCAGGTTGATGATTTTGAGTCGGAAATGTCTAGAAAAACTTTTATAGATTTATAGTAACGACTTGTATTAGGAAAAATTGTAGCCTTTCTAGAAAATAAATACATTTAAAAGCATTTTTTAAGCCCCTAATTAAGATTAACATTATTGGCTTTTAAGCCCATAATTAAGAGAAGATTGGCCGTATTTGAAATCAAATTTGAAACAAAGTTATTTAGTACAAAAAACAATTTTTAAATGCAACAAAGTTGCTGTTTGCAATCTTAATCTGGAATATGAAGGAACAGGTTCATCTGGTGATGCCATTGATAGGCTCTAAGGAAAGGATTAAGCCAGCTTCCTCATCAAGTTTAAGTGCTTTTTAAGCTAGCAACCTTAGCAGGCTACTTACTACTGCTTGGTTGCAATCGGATGGAATTATAGAAGCTTACACCAGGGGCTTAAAAATCCATAAAGCCAGAAGAACTTGTCTAGCAATCAAAGTAAGCTAGATCAGGTTGAATAAGGAAACATTAAAGTCTCCTACTTCAAAAATATCTATAAAAAAAGCCACAATGAAACATTAAAGTCTCCTATTAAAAAAATATCTACAAATAAAATACAATGAAACATTAAAGTCTCCTACTTAAAAAATATCTATAAAAAATAGCCGCAGTGCAAGTTTTAATTCTCCATACATACTTACTCATAGAAATTTTATTTTCTTCCCCATTACAGCCCGCTCGCTGACCTGCTACTGCGATGGGAGCTGTCCGGACAATGTGATCAATGGAACCTGCGAGACCAGACCCGGCGGCAGCTGCTTCAGCGCCGTCCAGGAGCTGTACGATGAGACGACTGGCCTGTACGAGGAGGAGCGCACATACGGATGCATGCCACCCGAGGAAAACGGCGGCCTTCTAATGGTGGGTTTCCAGGAAAAATCTAATTAATACGAGTTACTAAAGGTTACCCCTTCCTTCCTAACAGTGCAAAGTGGCCGTCGTCCCTCACCTGCATGGCAAGAACATCGTCTGCTGCGACAAGGAGGACTTCTGCAACCGCGACCTGCATCCCACCTACACACCCAAGCTGACCACCCCGGCGCCGGATCTGCCTGTGAGCAGCGAGTCCATGCACACGCTGGCCCTCTTCGCCTCCATCGTCGTCTGCCTGTCCGTCCTCATGATGATCCTCTGCAGCGTGTGCTTCACGTACAAGCGGCGGGAGAAGATGCGCAAGCAGCCGCGCCTGATCAGCTCCATGTGCAACTCGCAGCTGTCGCCGCTCTCGCAGCTCGTGGAGCAGAGCTCGGGCTCGGGGTCGGGGCTGCCGCTCCTGGTGCAGCGAACCATTGCCAAGCAGATCCAGATGGTGCGGCTGGTGGGCAAGGGGCGGTACGGCGAGGTCTGGCTGGCCAAGTGGCGGGACGAGCGGGTGGCCGTCAAGACCTTCTTTACCACGGAGGAGGCTTCGTGGTTCCGCGAGACGGAGATCTATCAGACAGTCCTAATGCGCCACGAGAACATCCTGGGCTTCATAGCCGCCGACATCAAGGGCAACGGCAGCTGGACGCAGATGCTCCTCATCACCGACTACCATGAGATGGGCAGCCTGCACGATTACCTCTCCATGTCGGTGATCAACCCACAGAAGCTGCAGCTGCTGGCCTACTCCCTGGCCTCGGGACTGGCCCACCTGCACGACGAGATCTTCGGCACGCCGGGCAAGCCGGCGATTGCCCATCGCGACATCAAGAGCAAGAACATACTGGTGAAGCGGAATGGTCAGTGTGCCATCGCCGATTTCGGACTGGCGGTCAAGTACAACTCGGAACTGGATGTGATCCACATTGCCCAGAATCCCCGGGTGGGCACACGCCGCTACATGGCTCCGGAGGTGCTGAGCCAGCAGCTGGACCCCAAGCAGTTCGAGGAGTTCAAGCGGGCGGACATGTACTCGGTGGGCCTGGTGCTGTGGGAGATGGCCCGTCGCTGCTACACACCCATTTCGAGCAAGACGACCACCTGCGAGGACTACGCCCTGCCCTACCACGATGTGGTGCCCTCGGATCCCACCTTCGAGGACATGCACGCGGTGGTGTGCGTGAAGGGCTTCCGGCCGCCGATACCCTCGCGCTGGCTGGAGGATGATGTCCTGGCCACCGTCTCCAAGATCATGGCCGAGTGCTGGCATCCGAATCCCACCGTCCGACTGACGGCGCTAAGGGTGAAGAAGACCCTGGGGCGGCTGGAGACGGACTGCCTGATCGATGTGCCCATGAAGATTGTGTAGGTTAAGGATCCGTTCTAGGTTTGACCTAAGTTGCATTTAGTTTTTTTCTCTAAGCTTCAGTTTCCGAAGGCCTTGTGGTTCCAGCCCTTTGCTGGGAACTTCCTCTAGTTAGGTAAGCAGAGGATCCCATCCTCGAGAGGTGCCTATTCTACGATTACTTTAATCGCCGCACTGATTGTAGGCTAAAGCCTAGACTAAGCTTTAGTAAGTAAGAGCTAGTTGCTAAGGCCCCCTGCAAAATCTTTGGTTAGAAAAATGCTTTAACTATTTGAGAAATACATAGGGAGTATGTGTACATAAGTGGGAGTAATTCAAATCAAACGGAATCGAAATTTAAATGTAACATAATCCCCTTAAAGATAGTTTTTGTGCCAGCTCTTGTACGCTTTATTAACGTTTCAAACTAAGCCCCTATTTCTCCCAACCCGCATACAGCATATATCTATGTATCTATGTGTTATGTTTGTATCTATTTCTAGTGATTAAGTAACAGACTTGGCCAACTTGGGTGCAAGTGAATGCTGCCTTTTGTAAAATCCACGGAATTAGTTGCCTTAAGACACGAGTGTAAAGACAGGAGAATACAGACAGAGGATACTTCCTGCCCTTGGTGTTCCTTTGTTTCCCTTTTTGTTTTCTTTTTGTAAATAGCCAAGATGTTGATAGGCCGCTAATCATACAGATATATATAGTATATATAAATTATATATTGTCGTTATAAGCGATGCTGTAAATACTATATATGTATCTCTATCCCTATATGTAACCGTATAACTTATCTCTAATCGTTCTTATATGGAGTAACCTTGTTTAAGTTAGAGTTAAAGCTACCCTCTAAGAGCAACGAGTAAACTAAGTAAGCTAGTTAAGGCGATATTTCAGTTTCATTATTACTGCGCGCAGACCACAAGAACTACAGTTTGTATTAAAGCGTTTAGTTAATTTATTTAAAAATAATAAAAAATTATTATTAAACCCAAAAGCTTCATTCCATGTTGGTATTTATTGGTCAGCAAACACGATTCGGAGTACCTCTAGTCGCCCGTCATCATCTCCATGAATTCTGCAAAACCAAAAGGGTTAATTTCAGGAAATTCAGAGCCTAAATCAAGGCAGCCCACCGTCAAAGTCCACAGTCCCTGAGCCATCAGTATCGATCTCAGCAATGATTCCATCCAGATCGCTGGAGGATAGCTTGTCGTCGAGGGCGGCTAGGATTTCCTTGAGCGTCGAGGTGGTGATGTAACCATTACCCTCGCGATCGTACAGCCGAAAAGCCTCCTTCAGCTCCTTTTGAATGGCCTCCGCGTCCTCCTCTTCCAGGAAATGGGCAGCAATGTTGCAGAAACCATCGAAGTTCACCTTGCCCGTGTCCTCCGGATCGTTCTCATCGATCAGGGACTGCAGCTCGCTCTCCTCGAACATCTGGCCCATGCTGTTCAGGATGGTCTTCAGGCGCAGCGTCTCGATGAAGCCCGTCTTTTGTGTGTCGAACATTTGGAATGCCTTGCGCATGATGTCCATCTTCTCGTCGTCCTCCTGCGGTTACACCAAAATTAGCCCACTTTCGATTGCACAATCTCCTCCACCCAGCGATAGGTACCATTTTTGCGCGAGTATCAGTATCTGTTGGCCGAGCGAGCGAGTATCTCCAATGCGTTCCAACTGCGTTGGCCTGCGGGCGCGCACTAAACCGATCGCCTGGCCAAGATCATTATTTATAAACAACAAATTTCGCTTAGTGGAAGCGTCACTCATACGCAGCGTACACCTCGGCAGCGGCAGAGGCAGCAGCCACCAAAAAATCCATGGGTTATTGTTGGTTTGCCTTTCGGCAAAGCACTTTATTAACAGCCATTGGAATGCGACCTGGCAGAGGCGGAGCAGGAGGCGGAGGCGGAGACTGAGGCGGTGGCGGATGCGGAGACTGATTCTGGCCAGACGCTGATCTAAATCAGATCAAAGTGTTACAGGTGCACAGGGATCGGCTCGGAATCGGTATTGGGGGTTCGGTGTCGGCTGATGCCTAAGGTCGGCGGCAGAACGCAAACGGCGACGTCATCTCCATCATCTTTGGCGCTGGCAGCCGGAAAAACGAGCGCACAGCGCACGCCACAATTATGCAAAAGAGCAGCAGAGCACCCATATTGGGCTACACAGATACGGATACAAGTACAGATACAGATACAGCTACAGATGCCGGAGATACGGATACACACCCTCGCATCTTGGGGATCGAAGTGTGTGCGTGTGCCTCTGGTCGGTCGGTCACTCAGTCAGTCACTAAAAATCGACTATAAACGTCTTCACAATCAGTCACAAAATCAGCGCGATTTTCTCACGGTAATTGTATTTTTAGTACTTTATAGCAATTTTTGTCCATATGATCATGAGTGGGCCAGATGCCTCCGCTGGCTTCCACAGGCTCATCGCTGCTGCTTCTGCTGGCTGCTGCTCCTCCTACTACTGCTGAGACAGAGGCCGATCCTCCCCAGACCCCGTCCGAGCATCGCGCAAATTGTTTTCTGCGCAAAAATGTTGATTTGGTTTTATATTTTTGCTTTAAAACAAACAAACAGGCATTCAAACTGGCAAATGGACATCGGGGGAGTGGGTTTTGGACTTGGGTTCTCGTTCTCTGTCCGCGTGTAACCTTCCGGCGGCATTTTTTGGCAAAAGCCAAAGGCAAAGCCAAAGGCAGGCAGTAGCAGCCGCCGCAACTTTGATGGTCATTTGATTTTTATTATTTATGACAAAACGTGAAACACTTTTGGAATGTCCCGCGACAGGTGGGGGTGGGCAGGGAAGGGGTTGAGTGCACTCACACACCGACGACGACGACAGTTCGATTGTTTTTGCATAATTCTCGCAATGTGTGTGCTTCCTCGTATAAATAGCTCAAGTGGGGGGAGGGACCACAGACCACAGACGTGGCATAAGTTCTAATTCGGATGCTGACAGTTTGGTGGCATGAAATTTAAGGCTAGATTTACGACGTAATTACCACAACGAATTGTACTGGCACAGGAGTGGGCCACTCTAAAAATATGAATTATGGCAATGGAGTTTAAGAAAATTTGGATTTAAATATGAAAAAAGCTACGACCTAACATTCTATTCAATTTATACATGTTTCTGGAGAGTAATTCCAGTATTTCTGGCAGCGGCATCCTTTTTTAGATTCCAATTTTCCTAGTATAAAAGAAACCTACTTTGGACTGATTTCTGTCCTCACTGACAAAGAGCCTGACATCGTAAAGCAAGTCGCTTATCTGCCCTCCTAAAAGTTTATCTTAACGTTAAGGAATAACATATTGCTTTTAACTAATCTGCTAACTATCGTTCATTGCTGTAAAGCACCGAATTGTGCTGTAAAGCGCAAAGACACGGTTGCTTTGATTATCAAAAAATCAGATTTTCTTTTCCTGGCTGGAAAAGATTTACATGGTATGGGTTCCGAATAAAGTTAGCTCTTACATTTGCACGATAGAGAACCAAATTTTCTTAGCCGGATCTTTATCTGGTCGGGAAAATTTAACAGAAAAGGGTAGACACCAGGCCCTTAGATCGTGAAACCTCTTTAATTTAAAATTCCCCTCTTACAACCTATTATGCAACCACCCTCGTTGGGCGCCAAGAAAGGTTAAGACCGCAACTAAAGCCATTACCAAATAGTTCTGCCTTTTATATCATAATAGTTCTGCTTTTTTATCATATTAAGCAAACCGAAGTAGATTAAAATCTAGTTACGTTCACTAGTAAGAGTTAGAACTTATCTCAACCTCCAAGGGCTCGGAAGACATGTTTCAGCTGTGGAAATTCGTGATTTTATTAGGTAACAACAGGTAACAGGTCACTTTTCCCAACCCTTTCTATCATCTCCCCCTGTTAGCCTTTTCATGTCCATCCCTGAACGCTTTGTATGAGGAAGAGGAGGAACCAATTTGCTTTTCCCAGTTTGACAAGACGTGTCCCAATGAGAACATCACCTTTTGGCTCTACACGTAAGCATGAAGTAAGATCCCTTTCTCCTCTCGTAGTATCTTCCCATTTCTGTAGCAAACATGATTTGGAAGGAAGACAATTGTGGATGGATAATTTAAGGGAATCAGGATTTGAGCCCCGCAAACCAGTAAAGGTACTGATTCATGGATTTCACAGTGACCGTGATGGCTTGCCCAACACCCTGCTGCGCCCCCTGCTAACCACTCTGAACTATCACGTGATCTCTCCGGACTTCCGGAACCTGGCCAAGGAACCCTGCTACTCGCAGGCCGTTCACAATGCCAAGTACGTGGGCCGCTGCCTGGCCAAGTTGCTGACAAACCTTATAAACGAACGCCTGGTGGCCGAAGAGGATCTGCACTTGATTGGATACGGATTGGGAGCCCATATAGCCGGGTTTGCTGGCAATTTTATGCCCTACCCGCTGCAGCACATCACCGGCCTCAATCCGGCCAAGCCGTTCTATCTGGGCAACGATACTTCTGAGAAATTAGATCCCAGTGATGCCAAATTCGTGGACGTGGTGCACACGGATGTGATAATGCTGGGCCTGCTGGAGGCCGTGGGCCACGTGGACTTTTACGTGAACATGGGCATCAGTCAGCCCAACTGTGGGCCCGTCAATCAGAGTAAGTTGCTCTGAAATTGAAAATATATATCCTGGCTAATAACCTCTTTAGTGTCCCACCACTATTGCAACCACATGCGTTCCGTGGCCTACTACGCCGAGTCCATCATGACGCCCTCGGGTTTCTATGGTTACTTTTGTCCCAGCTTCATCAGCTTTGTGACGGGAGCCTGCGTTCCCAGTAATGATGTGGAACTAATGGGCTTCTATGCACGATTTGGGTTGGTATAGCTTTGGATTATTTAGTACAAAATGCTAAGCTTTGATTGGATTACAGGGCCAGGGGCAGGTACTTTATGGGCACCAATCCTTTGTCACCATATGCCATGGGCAGGAACTATATGAATCTGGATCGCGAAATTAAGGGGAAAACCTATGTGAACGATGAAATAATCGATAGTTTTTTCAATGCGAAACTAAGCTAGATGAAAGTGTGGAAAAAAATATGAAAAGGTTGCTAGAAGATATGCAATTGAAATATAAAATTAAAATATGATTACTAAAATCGTAAAACAAAGCCCTAACAAAAAGGGGCTCTTTTATTTATGAAGAATTTTATGTTATGAAATTGTGACAGTGTATTATGCCTAAGGTGAGAAGCAGGTGAGTTTGGCCCTCGCTCGCAATCAACAGGAGGAGCAACACCACCACCGTGACAGCCATGTCAACAACTCGTTGGGCCAGATGACAGATGCCAAGAAAAAGTTGCCGCCACTCACAGAAGTCACTGGTGAGTGTGTGCGCCCTGAAAGCACATACATCCATATATATAGAAAGAAAACTGTATAGAAAGCAATTTCACGCGCCTTTAGGTTTTACATTTGAAACGAAACATAATGGAATTTTCGGTTGCGAGGGGCGGCGGCGAGCGAAACTAACGCGAAACTAGCGGACTTGCTACCAAACAAGTGTTTGCATTCCGTCGCTACGAAGCGACGACAGCCGAGGATGCAGTTGCTCGACTTCAAATCAAAGCAGGCGACCCCGAGTTTGATCGATAAAAGTCAAACGAAAACGACTGTTAGGAGCGGCCCAAACTTTTCGGGCTAATCAGAACGCTGAGCTGAGCTGAGCGATTAGTAAGTGGTTGAGTTTTACACAGAACGGTTAGGATACGTAAGTGGATCGCCATGGAGGAGCTGCAGGACGCCAGCATCCATCACATGACCGCCAAGGTAATCGCGGCCATCAAGAACACCAAGTGCTACGAGCCCATCTACAAGGAGCTGCAGCGACTCGTCTGCAATCCGAGCGTGGACGTCCACGACATGCGGAATACCCTCGAGGACGCCATCAGGGGCGCTGGCCTGGAGACGGAGATAAGGAACATAGTCTACAACCTGGTCCGCAGCCGGCTGAGCAAGGTCGATGACAAGGGTCTTACCAATAAGCAGACATCGGTGGGTATGGGGCTAGCTAATTGGAAGTGGTACTAGCTAGTCTTTCTTAAAGGAATAATTATAATATTACATTTATTTTAGGAAATATATACATATTTTCTATTTATAATCCCTGAAGAAAGACACATGTTCTGTTCACTTTGAACACCTCGTAATCCCTGAAAATTAAAGTGGTTACGTATGCTTAGCTATATCCATCAAATCAAGCTGATTTCTTTTAAACATTTTATATAGGGAAGTTGCTTATTTCATGTTCAATTGTTATGTTAATAAAATAAATAACTTTAAACAACGAGCACTTAAGATTGCTTAAGATTAAAGCCTACCCCAAATTAATAAAATGACGGAGGTTGCAACCTGCTCCAAGTCTCTGTTGTCTACTCATGGGGGATCAACCTTTGACACAAGAGTATATATACCAATCATTCAACAGAAACCCACCGTTAGTGATCCCCTTGGCTACTTGAAGAGGGCTGGTGTCCTCTGGGATCGAAGGGTTCGCAAGAGTCTGAATGCCATGTGTACCGAGCTAAAGGTACCCCTGCATGGACAGCCCAGGATTAGCGCAGATCGCGAGGACTTTATGGCCAAGTGGAATGAACTAAGCAACTACAACATGGGTGGGTACCTCCTAGGTAGCGACCACCACATTTCACCGAAGTGTAACCCCTAGATCTGGCCAACTACAGACCTGTTTACGCTCCAAAGGATCTTCTGGAGGTGCTGCTATCGCTGAAGGGACCCGCCAAGACCACCGAAAATACAGAGTAAGTAGGCTTCCGAAATTATTAAACTATCCAATAAGCTATATTTATTCTTTGTTAGCCACATTCCCCTTTGGGAGTTCTCCCACATCGCCCTGCCCGTGAAGAACCTGTTCGAACTCCGCGGCCATTATGCGGATCTCCTAAGGAGTGATAGCTATCTGGGTGTACCCGATCTCAATGTTCAGTGCCAGAAGATTCTGGAGGCCAGGCATGCGCCCATGTGCCAGCAGTTCCTCAAGAAGGGTTGCACCCCGGCTCCCTATAGGGGAGCTCTCTGGGCCTCCGTGCTGGATAGTAAGCTGCATGACTATGTAAGATTTACCTAGGTACTTTCCAGATTATAATATCCCTAACCCTTGAAGATATAACCCACAGGACATTGACCACTGGCAGAAGCTGCGCAATGCTGTGTGGACCACGGATCACATCGTGGACAAGCTGGTCTTCAAGGACATCCAGCTGACGGCCTCCAACGATGACCAGTACTTTGTGTTCGAGGATGTGCTTTACCAGGTGGTGCTCTGCTTCTCCCGCGACACGGACATCGGTAGCTGCGTGGAGTATGAGTCCTTTGCGGTGAAGGGCAAGACGTACGAGGGTCCACCTTCGGGGGTGGTACCCTTCCATGGTATATGCATGTTTGCCGCTCCCTTCTGTTATTTGTATGACTCGCCTGTGAGCCTGTACTATGCCTTCCGTGCGTTTTACATCCGCTACTGCCATCGCCTGACCACGATCAACACGCATCCGCAGGGCATTGTTAGTCTGTGTTTGCTCTTTGAGAAGCTGCTGCAGACATACGAGCCGCAGCTGTGGTCACACTTCCGGGAGCTGCAGATTCAGCCGTGAGTACTGGTTAGGAGTCCTCCATGAGACCCCTTTTTGAACCAACCTATCAACCCATTATTGCAGCTTGCGGGTGGTCTTTAAGTGGCTGATGCGCGCCTTTTCGGGACATTTGCCGCCTGATCAACTTTTGGTTCTCTGGGATCTGGTAAGACACCTCTTAAGAGCTGAGGAACTGTAACGCTTACTAACTCCCCTTAACTTCTTTAGATTCTTGGCTTCGACAGCCTGGAAATCCTGCCCCTGTTCGCCATCATCATCTTGAGCTTCCGTAAGGAGAGCATCATGCAGGTGGTCTCGCTGGACAGTATCGAGGCTATTCTGGCGGATCTGTCTTCCATTAAGGTGCTACCCCTAGTGCAACTAGCACTGAGTCGGGACTGAGGAACGTATTGAAAGGGTTTGTGGTGATTCGTTACAAAATTAAAGTATTATTTCGGTATATTAAGGTAATAAAATTAACCAAGCTGTAAGAGGGGATTGTTTTCATAATTTCGGGTCGTATTTCCAGTTCGTAATCTCTACTTCCTCTCAGTAAAGTCCAGCCAAATGCCTCCCTTGAGAGCAGCCATAAAGTAGGTATCATCAAAGTAATTATCAGTGCGGGTCTTGGGATTAACCTTGATGTCAAAGTTCCGCAGGATCTCCACCAGACTTGCTTTGATTTGGGTAAGAGCGAACCTCATGCCTGCAAGTAAAGTTCGATTATTAAAAGGTTCCCGGTACCCCTTAGTAAGGCTACCCACCTGGACAAATGCGCGGGCCATCGCCAAAGCCATAGTAGATGCCCTGATCCCTGTACTTCTTGGATCCCCCATTGACCTCTAGGAATCGTTCTGGCTTAAATGCCTCCGGTTCTTCATAGTACTGAGGATCGTGTTGTATGGCGTTGACTGGAACGATGACCACATCATCGGGATACACCGTCACGCTCACGCCATTTTTGTTCACAAACTGATGCTGCTCAGTAACCACTTTGCGGGCGGTCAGGAGAGGTGGGAAAATACGCAGAGTTTCTGAAAGAACATTTTCCATTACAGTAAGAATTCAGTGATCGATGGGAGTGTGAAGAACTCACCATGGATACAGGCCTCGATGAAGGGCAGCTCACTCAGCTGCTCAAAGGTCAGCTCTTCGGTGCCGATTTCCTCCCTCAGCCGCTGCTGCTCCTTCGGATTGCGTGCCAGCAGGAGCAGGAGATGGGACAGCACCTGGGCCGTGGTCTCAAAACCATCCGTGAGGAATGTCATCGTGTGCGAGGTCAAGTCCGCCAAGTCCAGGCCCTTCTTATCCTGCAGCTGCAGCATGTAGTTTAGGAAGTCATCGCGCTGCTGCTTGGGATTTTCTCGCCTCAACTGAATGCTCTTCTTCATGATATCGAAGAAGAACTCCTCGACGTCCTTGGCGAACAGGCCCACAGCGTAGAACTTGCGGATAGGAGGCCAAAGATTGGCCGCCACCGTGTAGAAAATAAAACCAAAGGACTGCTCAAAGACCCGCTTGATCATGGCCACCACGGGCGTGGGATTGTCTGTGAAGCTCTGGGCGGAGATGCCCAGGACGCAGCCGGACATGACTTCGGTGGTGAAGCACAGGCACAGATCCTTGGCATTAAGGCCATCAGAGGTGGCCATACGCTGCTGACGCCCAATAAACTCCACCAGCTGCTTGCACACGCCCTGGGAGAGCGGATAGGCGGCTTTGACCTTTTGGGGTAGATTAAAAAATAAATGAAAGTGATTAGAGTAAATTATATTTTTACTTATTGGTAATTAGACATCCACTGATTGGGAATATAAACAGAAAATCTTGAATTGAAAATGATAAGATAGCAGAGCTTTGGAACCTCCTTGTTGTTTTGTGCTTAATAGAAATTATTTTCATTCCATACAATCTCATTAAATGTTTTCGTTCTCTTTCTATTCACCATATAAACGATGCCTTATCAATAAGATTTCACAATAATTTACGGCCTTCTTAATAACAAGCCTTAAATTAGGTTAAACTAATATATTTCTACACCTCAACTCACCCTGTTAGCCGAAAGTCCGGGCGTGACCTCGGCGCGTCTCTCCTTCCAGGTCTCGCCCGTCAAAACAAAGGGGTTGTTGGCCAGGATCTTGTCCACCTTCTTGCTGGTCTGTCATAAATCTCATATTAGAACTTCAAAGAACTCCAAAGACTGAGTTCATCAGTGGCAACTTACAAACTTGGACATCTCGTTGTCGTGGAAACTGCGGAAGTCAGTGACAAATATCTGGTGTGCGTACTCAGGACTCAGGACCAGGAGCTGGGGAATCCGAGTGTTGAACACTCCCACGATGCTGTCCGTGTGCTTGTACTGCCTGCAATGTTGAGATGTAACCCAACCAACTCTTCATAGTTAAAAAACAACAACTTACTCATAGGCATCGTCAATGTCGTAGACCATGTTCCGCTTCTGGGTGAATACGCTGGGAAAGCTGCCCACAAACGGCCATGACTTGGCCGTTGGGATGCCTCGCTTCTTCCAGTAGTTAAAGTTCCATGTGAGGAAAACGTAGATCAAGGCCAGTAGGGCCACCAGCACGAATAGGGTGGTGGTAAACGGACACATGGCACAACCGTTCGCCAACGCGGATGGAAAGCGACTGGAGCTCAATTGAGCAACCTCAGTGATTTCAATTGAACTTGATGTCAGTCAAGTGGGGGCCTCTGGGAGCTGCGCGGATTCACCCAATAAACAAATTGATCAAATTGCCAGCGCCACATATACGTAAAATGCTTCCCATGAAGACCTCTGCCTGGATTCCGTTCGGCGATAAGACCCAGTTATGCTATCAAGATCAAGGGCCAAAGACTCGGCTATTTCTGGGCCACGGTGCGCAAATTAAAGGTGATAAAAATAATAATAAAGTACTCGTACGAACCCATGTCTAGTTCTAGTCTAGTTCAAAACAGACCCACTGATAGCGAGCACTTGAAGTCGAGGTTGTGGTAACTTATCAGATTTTGTGAGTATTTTAAGTGAATTATATATTTTATTTTATGGCTCTTATCACTATTCTTTTATACAGTATAATTGGCTTCGCTGCCTTGAAACTTAGCTGCATCTTGAAGATAGCTGCCAGCCAGACAGCATTTTGCAGTTAAGCGTCTCATATCGGCAGCATTTTCATATCTATGATCGCTATCTAACAGATCTGTTCGCCTGGAGAAGATCAGGCATTGCCGGCTGTAAATGGCTAGTTTCTGGAGAGGATTAGGCCCTGCCGGCTGTAAAAGGCCAGTTTCTGGAGAGGATCAATATTTTAAATTCAGGATATTTTAGGCTAGTAACCAGCCTAAAAGTATGTACACTTTAATTTTTTTTTTTTTTTTTTAATTAAAAGTATTTATTTAATGTGCATCTCTGACCCAAGTGAGATGTCTTTTTGTCCCACTATTGCAATATAGCTAGGTGTGCATCACTGATGCAAGTGAGGTGCCTTTTTGTCCCAATATTGCAATATAGCTAGGTGTGCATCACTGATGCAATTATGCATCAAGTGTGCATCTTTGACTCAAGTGCGATGCCTTTTTGTCGCAATATTGCAATATAGCTAGGTGTGCACCACTGATGCATGTGAGATGCCTTTTTGTCCCAATATTGCAATATAGCTAGGTGAGCATCACTGATGTAAGTAAGATGCCTTTTTGTCCCAATGTTGCAATATAGCTAGGTGTGCATCACTGATGCAAGTGAGATGCCATTTTGTCCCAATATTGCAATATAGCTAGGTGTGCACCACTGATGCAAGGGAGATGCCATTTTGTCCCAATATTGCAATATAGCTAGGTGTGCATCACTGATGCAAGTGAGGTGCCTTTTTGTCCCAATATTGCAATATAGCTAGGTGTGCATCACTGATGCAATTATGCATCAAGTGTGCATCTTTGACTCAAGTGCGA